>OY284473.1:23193949-23373425 GCA_958336335.1 Dilophus febrilis
TGTGTGCGAGTAGTAGGAAATGACAGTGCGAGTATGATTTTAAGTGTGCGAGTTTGAATTTAGGTGTGCGAGTTTAATATTTTGTGTGCGAGTAGTAGGATAAGACCGTGCGAGTATGATTTCAAGTGTGCGAGTTTGAATTTAGGTGTGCGAGTATAAATTCAAACTCGCACACTTGAAATCATACTCGCACGGTCTTATCCTACTACTCGCACACAAAATATTAAACTCGCACACCTAAATTCAAACTCGCACACTTAAAATCATACTCGCACTGTCATTTCCTACTACTCGCACACAAAATATTATACTCGCACACCTAAATTCAAACTCGCATACTTAAAATCATACTCGCACGGTCATTTCCTACTGCTCGCACACCTAAATTCAAACTCGCACACTTAAAATCATACTCGCACGGTCTTATCCTACTACTCGCACACCTAAATTCAAACTCGCACACTTAAAATCATACTCGCACTGTCATTTCCTACTACTCGCACACAAAATATTATACTCGCACACCTAAATTCAAACTCGCACACTTAAAATCATACTCGCACTGTCATTTCCTACTACTCGCACACCTAAATTCAAACTCGCACACCTAAATTCAAACTCGCACACTTAAAATCATACTCGCACGGTCTTATCCTACTACTCGCACACCTAAATTCAAACTCGCACACCTAAATTCAAATTCGCACACTTAAAATCATGCTCGCACGGTCTTATCCTAATACTCGCACACCTAAATTCAAACTCGCACACCTAAATTCAAACTCGCACACTTAAAATCATACTCGCACTGTCATTTCCTACTACTCGCACACAAAATATTATACTCGCACACCTAAATTCAAACTCGCACACTTAAAATCATACTCGCACGGTCATTTCCTACTACTCGCACACAAAATATTATACTCGCACACCTAAATTCAAACTCGCACACTTAAAATCATACTCGCACGGTCTTATCCTACTACTCGCACACCTAAATTCAAACTCGCACACCTAAATTCAAATTCGCACACTTAAAATCATGCTCGCACGGTCTTATCCTAATACTCGCACACCTAAATTCAAACTCGCACACCTAAATTCAAACTCGCACACTTAAAATCATGCTCGCACGGTCTTATCCTAATACTCGCACACCTAAATTCAAACTCGCACACCTAAATTCAAACTCGCACACTTAAAATCATACTCGCACTGTCATTTCCTACTACTCGCACACAAAATATTATACTCGCACACCTAAATTCAAACTCGCAAACTTAAAATCATACTCGCACGGTCTTATCCTACTACTCGCACACCTAAATTCAAACTCGCACACCTAAATTCAAACTCGCACACTTAAAATCATACTCGCTCGGTCTTATCCTACTACTCGCACACCTAAATTCAAACTCGCACACCTAAATTCAAACTCGCACACTTAAAATCATACTCGCACTGGCATTTTCTACTACTCGCACACAAAATATTATACTCGCACACCTAAATTCAAACTCGCACACTTAAAATCATACTCGCACTGTCATTTCCTACTACTCGCACACCTAAATTCAAACTCGCACACTTAAAATCATACTCGCACTGTCATTTCCTACTACTCGCACACAAAATATTATACTCGCACACCTAAATTCAAACTCGCACACTTAAAATCATACTCGCACTGTCATTTCCTACTACTCGCACACAAAATATTATACTCGCACACCTAAATTCAAACTCGCACACTTAAAATCATACTCGCACGGTCTTATCCTACTACTCGCACACCTAAATTCAAACTCGCACACCTAAATTCAAACTCGCACACTTAAAATCATACTCGCACTGGCATTTTCTACTACTCGCACACAAAATATTATACTCGCACACCTAAATTCAAACTCGCACACTTAAAATCATACTCGCACGGTCATTTTCTACTACTCGCACACAAAATATTATACTCGCACACCTAAATTCAAACTCGCACACTTAAAATCATACTCGCACTGGCATTTTCTACTACTCGCACACAAAATATTATACTCGCACACCTAAATTCAAACTCGCACACTTAAAATCATACTCGCACTGGCATTTTCTACTACTCGCACACAAAATATTATACTCGCACACCTAAATTCAAACTCGCACACTTAAAATCATACTCGCACGGTCTTATCCTACTACTCGCACACCTAAATTCAAACTCGCACACCTAAATTCAAACTCCCACACTTAAAATCATACTCGCACTGGCATTTTCTACTACTCGCACACAAAATATTATACTCGCACACCTAAATTCAAACTCGCGTACTTAAAATCATACTCGCACTGTCATTTCCTACTACTCGCACACAAAATATTATACTCGCACACAAAATATTATACTCGCACACCTAAATTCAAACTCGCACACAAAAAAATCATACTCGCACACCTAAATTCAAACTCGCACACTGATAATAGTACTCGCTCATCTAAAATCAAACCGCAACCCATAATAAGATAATAAGGTATTGGCTTCTCGCACTTAAATTATTTAAATTTGTGCGAGATTACACTTTATACCCCCCATTGTGAGTAATTTCGCACTGGTGCGAAATTACCCTATAGTGGGGTAAATTCGCACTTGTGCGAGATTACCTTTCACTGACAGGGTTGGGGAATCTCGCACATAGACATTTTGGTGGGTGCGAGATTCCCCCCATTCAAAAAAATTGGTTATAAATTCGATAGATTACTAGATTACCCAAAAATATATTTACTCAATAAAAAAAAATAAAAAGAAAATATTTCTGATATCTTGCTCTTCCATGCAAAAAGTTAAAAGTTAACAAACTTTTCTTATTTTTATTTCTATGTAAATCAATGAGAACCGCACCATATAAATAACATTGATTTAACTTTTCTTATTTTTTCTATTTTTATGTATATGTACAATGAGAACCGTGGGTTAATTTAATATAATATCGCTTTGTTTATGCCGTCCATTTAAGGCTAGCCTAATGTAAGCTAGTCTAATTTAATTCAAGCCGTTTATGAGTGTTTTGAAATGTTATTTTTTCATATTTTAGTAAACTAGACTAAATGTATTATAATAAAAAATATAATCAATATTTATTACATTTTTTTTTGTTAATTTTTGAATGGCTTATGTCTATTAATTAATATCAATAGTATCAACAATACAATAATTAATAACCATAAAAAAAAAACAAAAATATAAATATTACATTTTAAAGAAGAAATGTTTTAATGCGGTTTACGTAATCTACACTGTTTATGCCAAATTATTTTAAACTGGTTTAAAGTAACCCGACCTACGTAGACTGGTTTAAAATTTTTTTTAAAAAAAATTGAAAATTTAAATTTAAAAAAAATTTTAAATTTTACTATTATTTATATTTGTTTATGTACTTATTACATTATGTATACGAGTAATTAAAAATAAAAATTTGGATAATTAAAAATCAATTTGATAAATTGTAAACCAAAACTTCGAATTACAATTGAATATAAAAAAAACAAACTAATGGGAAATGGGCATGCTTGAAAATTTATGAACATCTATCTCACATTTGACATGCACAATGCACATGAGTCATGACGCATAGTAATGATAATAGCAAAGATAATATAACTTGTAAAGATACGAAAGTTCATAAATCTAGTTTTAAATCAAGTTTTCGCAAATCTAAAATCAGAAATCTATGGCCTTCATAATTGTACTGAAAACAGTTGATACCAATCATTTTCATTTATTTATTTATATATCTTTCGCATGCATTAAAACATCATTTGGCTGTTACTTTTTTTTGTTTTGTGTTTTTTTTTTGTTGGTGTTTTTATTTCGTATATATTCGTATATCGTATATTTAAAATACGATCCATTTGTAGAGCAAATTTTTTTTCTTTTTGTCTATAAAATATTATGTATGCATATATATATTCCTCATTACTTTTATAATTTGTTTATATTGTTACGTTTTTTGTTTTTCTGTTTTGGCTTTATTTGTTGTTGTTGTTGTTGTCTTATTTTTAGCCAATAAATAACTACTTATAAACGATATATATATAAACTGTGATATTTATATATACACCAAAATTATTGTTGGTTTTTTGGTATATATAAAATAGAAGATAGAAAAGTAAAAATTATTTTGGTAATAAAAATCAAATAATGTTTTTTTTTTGTTTTCTGGTTTTTTTGTTGGTGTTTTTATTTCGTATATATTCGTATATACACCTTATATTTAAAATACAATCCATTTTTATAGCAAAATTAAATATTTCTTTTCTTTTTGGATATAAATATAAAATCTATTTGATATATATACAGATAACCCTTAATTGAACGAGCTGTGTATTACATGACTTTTTAATTTTTTTTATTTATCAAATAGAAAAAAACCTTTTTCAACGATTTTTTGTATTTTTTCATTCCCTTGAAAAATTTTTAAATAAAGTGTGAACTGTATATCATATTTACTTACATCGCAACACTTATTTTGTTATTATTTTGTTTTATTTTTTGTTATTCTGTTTTGGTTTTATTGGTTGTTGTTGTTGGCTATTTTTAGCCAATAAAATAACTACTTATAAACGATATATATATAAACTGTGATATATATATATATATATACCAAAATGATTGTTGGTTTTTTGGTATATAGAAAAGTAAAAACTATTTTGGTATCATAAATCAAATAATGTTTTTTTTATGTTATACAGTTATCATGATACGCAATATATGATTTTTTCTTCTGGATATTTTTTTTTAATAAATTTTATATACACATATGTAACTATTAAATATTTCCTTTTATCTCTATATGAAGATCTATATGAAATATGATTGTGAAAATATACTCCATCATTTACAAATATAATTTAGCCGATTTTAATACCATATTGAATGATTTTTTTTTTTGAAATCTAATTTATAACAGGATGAATTATTATTATTATTCTTATTATAGTGTTATTCTCATTATTAGCATTATAAACATTATTGATATTAATATTATTATCATCAATATTTAATTTCCTTTAATAAATTTATGGTAAATTAAAAAAGGAACGTAAATTTTTTCCATGTAACGAAAAAAAATGTATGAACATTGTGAATCCAATTTTTCAAAGGCCAGTAATATGGTAATATTCGTAGCTGTTATCGTTTCAAATATACAAGATTAGATCTTTTAGAAAACAATGAAGAAGAGATATTCAAATTTACCAGGATGAATTTATCAACATATATGTAATTTAAATATATGTAAATAAACCAGAATCAAGAACACCATTGCTTACTTTCGAGGAGCTAAATGGTCTTTTAAAAAAAGCATACGATCTAAATACTGCAATTTTTGGAAGTGCACATGCAGCACTACCAGATGGTTGATTTTTCTCAAAATTTCATTTCTCTCGAAAACTTGTCACGCAAACTCTTCCAGCGTGTAACACAAATATTTACTAAATGTAAAATGGTTAAACATTTGCCGCTAAATGCGGAAAATTAAATATAGGAAAGTTTAAATATTTTTCACACATTAAAATCAATCAGACTTACCATTTTCACCCAAAACCTAGGCAATATTTTTCCATTTGTCAGCGTTAACGTAATATTTTTGTAACCCCTTGCAGTTTTGTTAAAAATAAAATCTTTTTCTCTTACCATTTCGATTAGTTTTTCATCAAAACCCATTTTATTAATATAAAATGTTTAATTCACTTTATTTATTAAATAATAATATTTATTTGTTTTTATTTATTTTTTTTGGATTAGTTTTTTTTCTGTTATAATTTTTTTTATTTTTTTTTTTTTTACTATTATAATTTTTTTTATTTTTTTTTTTACGATTTAAATGCTATTTTGACCTTTGACTGCGTAAAAAGTTGAGATTGATTGAACTTTTTCGCCGTCAACGCCACCAGCAACCTCGAGGTTATCAGAGTCTAGATTCCGCATCTGTGAATATTTTCCCCGTGTACACTTTTTATAAAACTCATTTTCACCGACAGTGTACACCGATTGAATTCATACGATTCCGCACACGATATGAATTTTTTAGTGAATATGAAAAGAGTGGTGAATATTTTGGAAAAAAAATATCAATAAAAAATACGAAGAAAACAAAGGCATGCAAAAAATAAATCAGTGTAATTTATAATTTGTATCGTAATATGTGTTTTTGTTGATATAAATAATTAATATAATTATAATATTGGATAATTAAAAAAAAAGTTAGTTTTTCAAATGTATAACATAATTGTGCAAAGACGTGCAAGAATTTGCCAAAGGTTTGTCATTATTTAACCAAAGGTTTTTAATTATTTTTTGCCAAAGGTTTGTCATTATATAATTAACAATTTATTTAACGTATATAGAAGAATATTGCTTAAAATCAGGCGACACTTAAGAGATAATTCTAACCCATTCGAAGATGTTTCCTAACAACAATTTGTTGATTTTTATAGACTGCCGAAGCACTTATGTTTGCAACTGTTCCAAGAATTAGAATCGCATCTTTTTATTAACGAAAGGTGTTATGGAATTCCGAGGATATTAAGGTATTTAATTAAATTGGTTCCTTTATATAATAAAGCCTAAAAAATCCATGCAGTATGAATAAATTTAATGAATTTCAATATTTTTTTTAGATAACTGAGTTGTTTAAGATTCTATGCAACCGGTTCTTATCAGCGTTCTATTGGTAGTGATGCAATGGGTTGCATGTCTCAAACATCAATCAGCAGATGTATTAGTGAAGTATCAAATGCCTTGAATGAGCTTTGTGCTAAATATGTATACAATATACATGCCAACTGAACATGAAATAGAACAAATCAAACAATCTATTTCAGAGACAGGGTTGTTTATAAAGCTCTTAGAGATATAGATGTTCATAAAAGTACTGGAGCTGATGGCATTCCCCCAATTGTTTTAAAAGAATGTGCATCTACTTTAGTACACCCACTTAGAAAACTCTTTCACAAATCATTTTCGAATGGAATATTTCCATCATCTTGGAAAATTGCTAATATTACACCTATTTCAAAAGCGGGTACTAAAAGCAATCCTTCCAATTATCGCCCAATAGCTATAACATCAATACTTTCTAAGGTAATGGAGAAGATAGTAAATCGTATGATTGTGCAATATCTCGATGATAAAGAACTTATTAGTGATTGCCAATATGGTTTCAGGCACAAACGATCTACAGGAGATTTACTAAATTATTTAACCAATAAAATAGGTAATAGTATTGCAAATTTTGGTGAAACACAAGTGATTTCACTAGACATTACTAAGGCTTTTGATAGAGTGTGGCATAAGGCATTAATATCCAAATACCATTCATTTGGATTAGGGGACACATTCTGTAAATGGGTTGGGAACTTTTTAGCTAATAGGCATATTAAGGTTGTACTAGATGGAATTAGTTCCAAACTTTATCCGGTTTATTCTGGGGTACCTCAGGGTTGTGCTCTATCGCCCACCCTCTTTTTAATTTTTATTAATGATCTTTTATCGATAACAGAAAATCCAATGCACTGTTATGCAGACGATAGTACATTACATTCTTCTTATGAACTACATCGTAATCATAATGCGAATCAAATGATTCAGTCTCGCCAGAAGATGATTTCCTCAATTAACAAAGATTTAGATTTAATATCTAATTGGGGCAGGATAAACTTAGTAGAATTCAATCCATCTAAAACAAAGGCATGTTTGTTCTCAAACAAACGATCCATAAATGTTAACCCAATACTTATGCATAATACAATTATTCCACAATCTAAGGACCTATTAAATTTGGGAATATCTTTGTCAAACAACTTTTCATGGAGTAATAATATAATAATGGCAGCTAAAAAGGCAGCTAGTCGCATTGGATTTTTAAGAAGATCGAAAGAATTTCTCAATTCTGAAAATTTAGCATTAGTTTATAGGTCTTTTATAAGACCACTTCTAGAGTACAATTCCTACATATGGGCTGGTGCACCAATTACTACCTTGCAGTTTAGTGACAGGATCCAAAAACACGCTATTTCGCTGATCAGAAATGAAACAATAACAAATTCCATTGAATCATTGGATCATAGACGATCAGTAGCTTCATTGTGCACATTTTATAGGTATTATTACCATGAATGCTCTAATGAAATTTTAAAGCTAATTCCTGAGCCCATTAGCTTCTCTTATAATTCGAGAAATTCACAAAAGGCTCATTCATATTCTGTATCTATTAGTTTTTTGCGAACAAACAGATTTGGAAATTCATTTTTCCCAAGAACAGCAAGATTATGGAATAGTCTCCCTGAACTAGTATTTACCCCTACTTTTGATTATCAGTTATTTAAATTAAACATTTCATCTTATCTAAAAACTAATCCACCTAAAGTGCAACTTGGACAATTGTTTGAAAACATATGAGTGATTTTTTCTTATTATGTTTTAGTAAAAGTTTTTTTTATCTCATATGTTTGCTTCATTTTCAAAATTTCATAAATTAATCCACATATTATAATAGATTTACCACCCAAAATCACTTAAGTGTATTCAATGCATATAAGGCTCATCACCTGATTAAGTGATTTCGTTACGGGCTCACGGCAATAGAGTTCCGAGGTTTTACGGGCGCTAAACCGATTCTGCCGTAGTAACGAACAAAAAAAAAAAATCATTTTATAATATAGCGTTGTTTCCAGGTGTCGTTGGACTAATAAATGGAACACACATTAAAATTAAATCACCAGTGAAAGAAACAGAACACGCATACTACGGCCGAAAAGGTGGTCATTCTATTAATGTGTTAATAATGTGTGACCATAAATATGTAATTCGGTATGCAAATGCAAAATTTCCGGGTACAACTCACGACGCATATATATGGAGACGATCAGCTGTACTTGATTATTATAAAACGAAGTATGATAAAGCATTGTTTTTTAACAAAATCGGCGACGGAAAATATCACCGGAACGGAATTTATTTTGGGGCGAAAAATTGTCCGACGCCGAAAAAGTGTTTTTTAAGAATTATTTTCTGAAAATTTTCAGTGATTTTTTTTTTATTGAAATATAAAATAATTCTACATAACCACATCAAATGTTTGTTATTGTTTTTGTAAGTATCCAAACAATTTATTTTTAATAAATATTTTCTTTTTAATATATGCAAAGGTCACTTTTGCAATTTTCCGTCACCGAAATCGATCGACGGAACGTAAAATAATGAAAAATTTCAATAAATTTTCTGTTGTTTTTTCCGTCGGACGAAAATAATTTCGGTGGCGAATTAAATTTTTCTTAAATAACATGTGTATTAAAATATATGCGTTCATTTTTGACAGCGACGGAAATTTTTCCGTTCCGGTGGTATTTTCCGTCGCCGATTTTGTTAAAAAACAATGCTTAATGGAGAAAGAAACTTTTATTTATTAGGCGATAGTGGTTTTCCGTTACAACCATGGTTAATAACACCAATTGGGACCCCAACTACAATCAGAGAGGAACGCTATAACGCGCACACAAAACGACCAGATGCATGATAGAAAGATGCATAGGGATATTTAAGAGTAGATTCAGGTGTATTTTATCTGAAAGGACGTTAAGCTACAATCCAATATTAAAGCGGATATCACACGACAGAATATATATTCTAATATTTATGCTAAAACCAAAAAGAGAAACCATTTATGTGTGAAATATACAGAACTATATATGAATGTAAAAATTACAAGAAAAGGTTCTTTTTTTATTAAATATTATTTATTTTTCTTACCATCTGCAATAAAAATGATCAGGCAATTTTGAAAATAAAAAATTTGTATTGATAAAATTTGTTCTTAAAATGTAAGTGCAATAATTTAGAAATGATTTTCTAAATTTCAAAATTTATATTCTTAAGTGCAACAATTATTTCATCAGACATCCTCCTCATTTTTATTTATATCCATTCCGCTCTTACTTGTAAAAAATCCTATATTAAAATTTAAGCACAAAAATTAAGAATATATATTCTGTCGTCTGATATACGCTTAAGTGGAAAAATAATAAATCCATGCATTATTTTGCATAATTACATGCAAATTTCTGGAGTTCTACCACCACAAAATTTAGAAGAACCGGTTGTAATAGATATTTATCCACCGAATCTAGCGGCTGTTCAAAATGATTTGTTAGGCATAGGCAAAAGAACCAGGCAAGAAATTGTAAACAATTATTTTTAGTTCAATTTGTAATAATTCATATAATTATACATAAATAATTATAATAGTAAGAACACATGGAAAATAAAACTAATAATTGCACATAAAAAATAATAAAAAAAACAGTAAAAATAAAAAAAATAATTCATGAAAAATTAAAGCAAAACTCATTTTCTTAATGATTTGATTGCGTTTGGAGATCTTTTAATTGAATTTCTTTTTGTCTAATTTCTAGTTCTGTTTCTTTTAATCTAATTAATTTTATCCGAAATTCTTGCCTTCATTTATATTCCTGCTATTTAATTATTAACATATTTGCGTTATGTTTTAATTTTTCAGTTTCGATTTCTAATATATTTTTATCAAACTCTTATTCGACTTTTTCGACCGGTTCGCTGAAATGCAGTTTTTATCAGAGCTTCCTTTTCTTTTACACGCAGTCTTTAAAACGCAAACAATAAACAAGATCCTTGATTTAAAATCTGTTAAATAATATTGATAAATTATGCATGATTAAGCTAAATTTTGATCTGCCCAAAATTTCCTCCATTTTGTGCCATCTTTCACCGCACCACCAATAGCATTCAACTTAATAGCCAATTCATCCCATCAGCTTTTTCAAATGACAGCCATCAGCCGATTCAAATCTAAAAAATGAAATGCAATTGTTTTCAACCAAATGAGTGCGTAAAAACAACTTAAAGTACAATACCTATCATTGGCAAATTCTGCGTGTTCTTCCAGGTAATTTAACAGACATTCTTTCTTGGTTATATTGATTCTTATTTATTTGAAATAAAACACAACTTACTTCTTGTGCGGTTGTTATAAGAATGCCTTTATTATATCGTTTGTTGTATGCAATACATTAATACTTAACCTAATGTGTTAGTAAAATAAATGCATATTCAGCAAATGCATAACACAACGTTTTGGCAACGTTAAGTGTTGTATGGGTTAGGTATGGCTAATGTTCTCATAAAGAACACACATTCTTGTTTTTAGTATGGAACAATACTTTGAACAATACTAAAAATTCTACTTCGTTGTGCAATGTAAAAGTATTTACTCTTGTAACAAGCAGCGTATACTGATTAATAAGTATTTTTCATTTAAAAATTAGCATTAAATTCTAAAATTTTATTATATACGCAAAATAGAATATGTCGCTAGTTTTGATAATTTTTTACTTAAAATCAGAAAGATATTTAAATAGTAATCGGAATTTAAGACATTGAATTCTTAATTCCAAATGTTGATATAAAACGCATTCTTAAATTTAGTATTTCGTTTATAATACAATACTTATTATAAAGTTGCTATGCTTTAAACAAGTACGTCGCTACCAAGTACTTTTCAAGTAGGAGTTGTTAGTTTTCATGCATAGAATTATACTTAATATAATACTTTTATGAATAATATTGAAAGTTTCGCACTGTAAAGCAAGGAATTTAATCATAAATTATACGCACAAGTTTTTTTACAACATACTACAAGTTTTATAAGCTTAAATTAAGAATTTTGCCACATACTTCAATTAAAGATCGGATACTTAAATTTTTAGCATGCAAAATTTTTCTGCGTGTAATAATATTATATTGGGAGTCTTACTTTCTATGAGCTACATATGGTGCAAGAAAATCCATTATTTTAAAATGTATCCATGTACTTTGAGCTGCACCACTGGAACAACTTCGTTTCGTTTCGATTTGAAATGAAAATTTTTGCATTTTTATTTTTGAGTTTTGAGCTTTGAGCTGAGACATAAAAAAAATTATTAATAAAAATAGAAAACTTATGTAGCTTTTTTTGAGTATTTTACATTTGAAATGAAACAAAATGTAACCTAATTCTCGCTGGGCTTGTAATCCCCATCGTCGTAAATCGATATCATATCATGAATATATAACCTGATTCATTTGCGTTTTTGCATTGTTTCAATGTAAACTCACAAATATTTTTGATTTTTTCTAGATGGGTTTCATTTTGATTAATATGTTCCATCCATCTACGCAACTCTCTGATACACTGAACTCGTGGATACCTGTTTTGCACTTGTGTTAATGACCGTTGTTTTTTCCGTCCGCATCCCGTCCAAAACCGAACTGCTTTTTTTTTATATTCAAACGATACCTCGGCATTATCGGTTGTTTTTTTTCCTTCAATTTTTTCTATTTTTCCTTTCGTCTTCATCCTCATTACATCTAAATACAGCTTTCACTACTCCGCTTGTCCTTTCTATCACATTTCTAGCACTTACATACATCGCATTATATGCTGTGTGGATAAATCATTACCCGGTACTGGTGTGAAAAGCCACGGTTCTAATGTATACCCAGAATCTCCTAAGTATATAAAATAAAAAATTGTAAAAAAAAAATTTTATTTAAAAATTTAATTGAAAAATGCAATTGTAAAAATTACCAATTAAATGAGAGGACTCGTCACCGCCTTCGAAATTCGACTTTAAAAATTTTCGGATATCAGACGCCTAAAATATAGCACTGTCGTGTACCGATCCTGGATATCGTGCATCAGCTGCTAATATCCTTAAGTCAGCCCCGCAAATCTAAAAAAAGAAATTTGTGATATTAGTACGAAGAACTTCAAAGAAATCTAATTATTTGATTAATGATGGTTTGCTGTACTTGACTTACCAACATAACAATGCTTGGCATACTCTTTCTGTTAATATACAAGTGTTGCTGATGTTCAATATCGGTTAAAGGTGGTGCAATTATATTTACATCTTCAGTAGCATCTATAGCAGTACAGTAGCACCTATATATCTACAGTAGCATCTATAGCGCCTATAACACCTCGAATTCCATAATTTGTGTAAAACCTAGTTCAAAAGAAAATAATACTATAATTTGTGTTTTGTGAAGCAAAAACCTTAACTTATAAGTTGTAACTGCAAAAAAAAAAAAAAAAAAAACTGCAATACTTACTTATTTTTTTCTATTGCAAAATCGGTGGTACTTTTAGGAAATTTTATTTCACTGATCATTAATTTAGCAGTTATTAACTTTGTCACTAACGTGATATAGCGACTTACACTGCTTTGACTTACAGAAACGCAATATGAAAATCCGACAGGCTTTTGATAGCATCCATGTCCTACAAAATTTAGGGTGCACAATACCTGGAAGAAATTACTTTTTCTTAAAATGAAAAATAACAATTTAATTATTAAAATTACATTCACATAATACGGCACCGCGTAAGGTAACTCTGAAACTTGTGTAGGTTCGTCTAAAATGCCGATTAATTCCAAAGCAATATGTTGAGGAAATCGGAACATTTTCCGTAAAGATTCACTGGTAATTAAAAACGGATTGTTCGAATCTCTTATGGTTCTTAGAATCCATCTATTGTGCCTTTAAAACAAAATGTTCAACAAAAAAATTGATACTTACTTTTCTTTCAAGTATTCCTTAAGAATTACTGCATACGTTACAATTTTTATAGGATCCATATTTTTTATTAACAATTTTAAACTGTATTTGCTGCGATTTTATAAATTAAAATATTTTGAGTGATTTTATTTTGAGATAAATTAATTTGAGTGCCAAAATAAATTTCTTTTTTTCTCAAATATTTTTTCTTATATTGGGCATTTTCGTTTATTCCTCTTGTGTCATGCACTTGTGCGCTCTCAAACATGCGAGCGCGATATAACATTTACATGTGCTAGCTCTGTGTTCGAATATTATAAAATAGTCTTGTGTTTAATTTTGTTTACAAATGGCGTTTTATATGTGAAAATGTTATAGTGACGATAAAGCAACAACAATCTCACACAGGGCGATGGTGCTCCTACAAAATAGATAGGGCAATTTGTGTCAACACAAGTGCTAAGTGGAGGTATTTTCGAACATGTGTCATATAACCCAAGTAACACATGTGCAATAAAAAAACGTTTTTGTGTCACTTGTGCATTTGTGTTAACACAAGTGAAATAAACGAAAACGCCCATTAGGTGTACGATTAAGATTAATATGATTGAATATGCATTAGCATTTTGACATATGTAAAACTAAAATTCCATATTTATTAAATTTAAAATGATTATTATTACATTACAACTATTTATTCTATTTATTTTCATATTGTATTATCGAATTTCAATTTTCTTATTTTATTGATTTATTGTTAAAACTTATAAATTTTTCATTATAATATCATGCAAATTCTTTGAATATTAAATTTATATTTTGTTATATGAATTTTTCCTAATGTACTTATTTAAATATTGTGTAAAAAAAATATTACATGTTAAATTTCTAATTTTAATATTTGACTAATAGTTTATCTCCAGGCGCCGGGTCCCTTGTCTCCGTCGTCTTTTTTGTTGCATCGTGTAGCTGCACATTTGTTGTCTCTGCTACATGTCTCTTTATTATGCCTCGACCTGCTATAAGTAAGTGACAATTTTTCGATTTTTAAATTTTTTTTTAAATGAGAATGCGATTGTTATTTTTTTTTTCATTTCTTAATAATTTTTTCGTGCAATAAAATATACACACAAATAAAAATAAATAATTTTTCATTTTTCTTCATTGTATAATAAACGGTAAAATTAAAATAAATCAGTTAAAAAAATTAAGAATTTAAATAAAAAATAAAAAATTTAATTAAAGATAGATTTATAAAATGTTATTCGGTATCCGGAAAAATAGAAAATATTCTATGGTATTTCTTTCTTTATTGATTTTTTTGGCTTCGCGGTCGGTTTTATTTTAATTTTAGTTAATTATAAACAGTAATTTGGACGATGTACAAACAATAATTTACTGACTAACAAAATTTATTTTAACAATATATGTTTTACATGTTTTTAAATAATTTATTTTAAAAAATACAATAAAATAAATTTGACAAATAAAACAACGTTTCGGTATTTTTATTACCATCCTCAGGTGTCTTTATAATATAGAATTAAACAAACATAAAATGAAAATGAATAAAACCAAGAAAATTAAACATATAATCAAATGAAAAACGGGATTATAAAAATATACAAACTTACTACAATTGATGTTGTATGCCCCAAGTAACATCCAAACGTGTATAAACGGTTGGTTTAACGGTTTATTGATTTGCAGTGATAACTCCAGTGAGTGCAAAAATAGTGTTTTTACAGTTAAATTACCGCACATTGATCGTTTGGCAACCGTAAATGCCCAGGTTTTTGCACTACGGTGAAAAATGGTGAAATTATAACCGTGTATATATGAGAGTTTTATTTCCGTTGACTAACGATTTCTACACCTATAAAACTAATGTTGGCACACCAGTTTCTTACCGTGAATTTTGGGAGTATTAACGGTAATTTTTTGGTGGTATTCCCAATATACAACCGTTTAAATAAGGGTTTGAGTAATTTTCTTTTCAGAATGCAGTGCAAAAACGGACAGTTACCGGTGTTTAAATTATATGTTGTGTTTTAACCGTAAAAGCACCATTTTTACACTAAAACCAGTATTACCGTAAAACCGTACATTAACGGTTTAACTTCATGTAGGTGTACCTTTATTAAACTGTGATGGAGTGTCATAAAAATACCAAAAAGATTTTGTATTTATATTGAAAATTTAATTTTTTATTGAAATGAAAGTAGCATTAATACACATAAATATTAAAATTAATTAATATGAAAAAAAAAATAAACGCGTTTAATTAAACACTTAAAATAAAATACATAAAAAAAATTGAATTATATTTTTATAAAGTTCATTGCACATTATACTTTTATAGTATATTAATATTGCCAGTGCCCGTAAACATTTCATATATATATTATTTATTCTGTTTGTTAAATGTATTTTATATAATAATTCAAATATAACTTTGTTCTCAATGCGTTATTTAGTAGCATTAATACACCAAACTTATTATTTGGTTTTTTATTAAATTTTTTGTTATTTAAATATATATTTGGCTTTTATTTGATATTTACGGTTGTGTCTGTGTTTTTTTTTAAATAATATCCAAAACAAAAATGAATTAGAAAAGGATTAAAGTTAATTAGTTTGAATTAATTAGTTTGAATTCTGTATTTCGCATGTTTAATATAATCACAAATGAACTCTGTGAATTTATGTTCGGTTTTATGAAATATAATTAATATCGTTTTTGATCGTTTTCATAATAAAACATTCCTTCAATATTTTCTAATTTTAATTTAATTTCTTCATAGTTTTTTATTAATTGATCAACTTTTATTTTCACTAAAAATATTTGTATGGCAAAAAACATATGATTATTTCTTAATAAAATTAATTCTTGAGTATTCAATTTCGAAAACAAAAATTTTCCGAATGTTTCCGAATGCAGTGAATGTTTCCGATGTCAATATACTTACATTCGTTCACTGCGTTGTAGACAGAATCATTATGAGATGTACTGGATTTCGATTGTAATGACGATGAAGATGATGGTGACGACTCAATGGTATTATTAAACGTAGTAACTGAATTGTCTTGACAAAAAAAAAGAAATGGGCATTATATATTACCTTAAGCATTATATATTAAAGGTGTGTATTTATAATATATGTATTGAATTTATGAATCAATTAAGTTGTAGAAATTGTGAAAATCCTTACCGGTAGCATTTATAACTGCGTCTATGCATCCTTCCATATTCACCAATATATGGCCGCGGGTTGGTGAATCAATTATGACGGGTGTTTCGTTAAATATTTGAATAGGAAGTTCTAAAATAATAATATAATTAACCCTATTGACTTAAGTAGCGTTTTTGATCATAAAACATAAAACGTGAATTTTGAAAGTGTGATAGAAGATTATACTACAAATAACTTATTCAATGATAATAATAAAGTATACCAATATACTTTATAATTTAAAAAATGGTAGGTTTTAGTATTAATATATTTTAAATTATCAAATTTACATTAAATCTTCATGATAGATTTTAACAATTTTTCAATTACCTTTTGGAGTAATAATACTATTTGGGGTAATAATACTAAGAGATCATTGAGATCAAAGTTATCGAGCTACACCTTTGCTGGATGTTTTCGTTTTAAGTTTTTTCGTATTTCTTCATTGTATTCTGATTCGGAATGAGAAAACATGGCAGCCTGAGACTCCTCTCTTAGTGCCTCTTTAAATGATACTAAATAAAAAAGTTATGTCATAAATTTAAATTAACAAAATTTATTGAAATTACATTTTCATAGTAAAATTAACCTACCAATATTGTCGTGAATTATTCTACATTTGTACTCTTCCCAATTTCTTTCTGGTACAAAACACTTTTTTTGGGATGTTTTTGCTTATTTTTTTCAGGGGGCCAATACAAAATAGAATTCTTTACCCATATTTTGGGTACCGCTGCACACATTCTTCCATCTTTTTCAGCAGTTTCAACAACACAATACATTTGAACCTATTGCAAATTTTATTATATAATAATTATAATTATTTTTTTATATAATATAATAGTGTTATTTTCGAAAACATACCCGTTTATAAATTAACACAAATGTAACATGGGAAATAAATTAATCTGGTCAATTTCGGTCGACATAGGACACAGTTTACATGATACGTCACGTAAGGACCACAGACATGGCGTTTTCTTAAACATTGTATTTGCTTTATAGATATCTAAACAAGAGGATGCAATTGGCGTGTCATAAATGTCGTCAGTTCTTATAATTTCCGTTCCATAAATTTTAATTTCATCATTCATAAGTGTAGCATCTATCATTTCAACAACTTTGTTGCCCACTAAAAACCATTTATTTCCCTTAGTTGTGTTTAGTATAAACTTATCCGTTTTTATCTCTTGGAATGATCCAGAGCATGTATGTATTGCGTGAAGTTGATGTTTTTGTTTTTTTAACTGAGGTAATAATTTTTCAGTACACTTTTCTTCTTTTGAAATGCTTTCAACAATTCTATTTGCTATTTGTTGAAGTGGTTTATTACCACTTTTTAACAATCTTTTAATCTGACCTAATTTATTTTCAAATGGAAATGCGCCGTTTTAATGTAATCTAAAATATTATCGGCTTTCGCATGCCCAATGAAAAATGTTTCCAAATGTGAACAATGAACCTTATCGTGCTCCTTCGACCAGAACCTAATCATAATTTGAAGTTCTTTCTTATTTTCATTGTTCATAGTTTCATCATATATAATTGTATAAAATCTATTAATATCAACTAATAATAAATTCCGAAAGTATGGCGCTAATGCTTCATCCAACAAATAATATATTTTCATTCTACTTAAAGTAAAATCATTAAATTCATTTGGGCATATTGCTTTTAATACCCGAGCATCTTTTTGCGAAGATGCAAATGATGCGTTTTTTTCTACTATATGCCGCATGGTCCAAATTAGTTCTTTTTTCATCATACTATAATTAAATATCTTTTTAATTAAAATTAAATATCTTTTTAATTAAAATTAATTTTTCGCTATACAACCAACAATCTGGTTTTAGCGTCCAACAACAGCCTTCTGTTGTTAGTTTCTTAATTTGTGTCTTTTACGGTGTCGGTAATTAGCCGTACGACCAACCGCAAGCGGAATATACAACTCTGCGTTAAAATTCAGATTCGAAAAATAACCGAAAATACAAAACATATTTTATGCATTCAGTAGAATTCGAACCCACTACCCCAAAAATCCGTTAGAATTTTAGGTTGGCATGTTTAACATTTACACTACAGAGTTATAAATAGATATTTATAGATATTTATAGATTTTAATTATAAATATATATAAATATCTATACAGGTGATCAAAAAGACTATCTATAATTTCACACATACATTAAAACATAATAAATTTTTTTTTATGTAGACACACATGGATAGGGATATTGTCTTCAAATTATACATTCGTGTTCAAAACGAATATAGGCAATCTCAACTGTTTAATATTTTTGAATGAAAAATACCATTTTTTGATTGATTTTCTTATTTAATTTATTGTTTACAATGTTTATGGTTTCCCTTTGGCTTTATTACGCTTTTAATCTTTTCAGGACACATATACAGCAGAAGAGTGTGAGACTTTGAAAAGGTGAGATTGTTAGAAAATGAGAAATTTGCCATTCCGTATCAATTTTTATCATGTTAAAATGTGACAAAAAAAAGTTAAAACGACTCAAAACAAATTATCTTATTAAAAAAGTTTTGATGCAATTTTGTGCATCATCACGGTTGCCTTCAACTTTTGCCCTAAAGTTTCAATTGGATTATGATCCGAAGTTTTCAACTCTTTGTCCAGCATGTGTGGGTGTGTAGAATTTAAAAACCATAACATTCCCAATGAAATGTAATTGATTTTATAGTTCATTGAAAGAGTAATATATTATCTAAAGGTTGCCTATTCATTTTGAACACGACTGAATGAGGGTGTTTGGATCGTGTGACGTAGTACTAGTATTACCGAATATCTATTAGGCAGTTCTAATTCTTGTGTGTATAGATCGTTTATTATTTATTACAGGGTTTATTGCAATATGCAAGCAAGGTTATTTATAACATTGATTTTATTATAAATTAAATATTAAACCCGGCATTTCGGTCATAAATGTTTTAGTCTCATTGAAATAATAATTTTAAAAACCATTATGACCGAAAAGTCGGGTGTAATATTTAATTTCCATAACATTGTACGGTCGAGTTAAATAAAAATATTAATAATATAATATGAATATATGATATATGTATTATATTATTAATATATTCCATGACTAATTTTATTGTTAAATTCCATATTTGAAGTAGTGTTACGGGAATATTATATGTTTAGATCGGAAAAACTACGCCGATTTATGATATCAAACTTTCCTGAAAGATCACTTTCGATTGCAATGAGTACATTTTAAGACTATGACTATGGCTTCCTATTTAATTTTTTCTTTTCCCATTCAATTCATATTTACCTATTTCTTCACACACATTGATATATACTCGACTACATATTGTCGTATTGTATTATGTATTATTAAATATTATTTGTTATATATAATATATATATATTTAGAAACAAAATTGTTCCATATGAATGTTTATAGAAAATATACACACATGCATTCGTGATCGAAATAACCCTTTTTTTTTGTTTTTTACTTTCATATTTATATGTTTTCTTCGGATTTTTAAATAATATCAGTTAATTTATGTTGCAAATTTTATTTCAATGTATTTTTGTATTTCTGAGGAATATAATAAATCTGAGTCAATTAGTATTAACGTAAAATTCAAACACCTTTAGAAAACCATATTGCATAGGTACAATTTGTATTCACAAAATACAAAATTATCAATCAACACAGATCGTAAAAACATATAATATCAAATCTTCGAAAGAGCAGATAGAAGATACCTATAATATATCCTATAATATACCTAAAAATAACCTATAATTTTAATTTTTGTATGACTGTTTATTTGATAATAATGATATTTACGGCGTTTTCAGTGATGTGCTTTTTAATATATAACAAAAATTAAATGATTTAGAATTGTACTTATTATTAGTAAGTGTTTGTATAATTGGGTTCTATCATTGAGTTTATATATATATAGAGGTTCCAAACACATGAAACATTTTCATCCATAAAATAAAATAATTTTGTACCGTGTAGAAGCTCAATTTATTTTTAAAAGTGTTAAAATATAAAATTTGAAATACTTAGAGCTTTTGTGACAGTGTATCTTTCGTTAATAAAATATGATAACGAAAGATACACTGTGGTCTTTCGTTATCATATTTTTAAATATTTATAATATATATATCGTGATATCGTATATATAACATTTGGTATAAGGAATCTATAACAAAAAAAACAGGTTTATTATATACAGATTCGATATTCACAAATAAAAATTATATTACTATTGTGTGATGCTTATGAATTTATAGTATCGAACATACTGTCGAAAACGACGAAACGAATTCAAATAGAATGCATGCATTCTAATGTAAACGAATATACTACCGAAACGAGCGTGCGATGTTTTTCTATTTCTTTTCGGTTTCGAAGGTAAATAGAAATGATTCTATTTTTCATTCGTTTTTTTACATTTGTGTTGATGCATTTAGTATAATTTCTGTTTTTTTTTTATGTGAGTGTGTAAAATTAAATAGAAAAATAAACAAATTAAATAAAAATATAAAATTGCCGACAGTTTTTTTTGTAAAATTATTTTTTAAATTATTTATTATTACTATTTATTTTTTAATTTATATTCACTATTCACTATTCAATTATTATTATTCAATATTATCCACTACCTTGATATGATGATATGTGAAATTAATGTTTATATATAAAATTTGCGCACTGAATTATTTATCTGAATCTTGTTTTAATTATTTTGTTTTTATTTGTTTATTTCTTCATTAACACATAACCCATATGAAATATATTTACTAACAAATCAATTCAAGAAAATCTTATTATCTTAACTATTTAAAAAAAAAATGAGGTTAAATCAAAAAAACTATTTAAAAAAAAATGAGGTTAAATCAAAAAAACATTCCGTCGTTTTCGATAGTATGTTTTCATGCTTTCGATGCTTTCGTTTTCGTTTCGTCGTTTTCGATAGTATGTTCGATACTTATGTGTTTTGATATTTTCACTACAATATATAAAAATATCTTTTTGTATAAAAAATATGACAAGAAAGGATATTTTACCAAATAAAATATCATAATTCAAATAATATATAATTCTTTAGTTCGTTATTGTTATTGTTGTATTTGTTGTTACATTTTTTGTATCAATTTTATAATATAAATTTATTCACATCTTTTTGTCACCGCCGATCATGCTTTGTATATAAATTTGTTATGATTCAGATACTTTTTAATAGATTATAATTTGAGATTTTTTCTTTTGATAGTTTTTGGGTTTAATAATTAAAAGCAAAAAATGTACGCAATAATCCTTTTTTGTTAACAATGATGTTGTTTTTTGTGTTTAGTTTGTGTTTACCTCATAATGATAAAATCTATAATCTATTGACGAAGATGGAAAATTGTTTACATTAATTAAGAGAAAAATGATCTGCACTAAATTTTCGCAAAAATTAATTTTTTTAATTTTCTATATTTTATTCCATTTTTATATTTAATAGAATAATAGCCCATTTTCCAAAAAAATTCGTTTTAAAACCTATCATATAAATTTAAAATCTTAAAAAAATTTTTATATTATTGTTGTGCTGAAGAAAAAACCACAACACAGAAATAAGAAATAATATGTTTTGTTGATTGTGATATTAAAATATGGTAATATTTCGCATGTTAAAAATATGGTAAAATAAGGTAAAATTTATAATGTATATCATGGTATAAAGACTATAAGTGTGCTTGACAGCTGATATACAATTTTGTATGACGTCACTCTGAGTGAAAAAAATTTTTTTTCAATGAGTAATAAACCATAATAAACATAAGCACAATAAAAGAAAAACCCAGAGTGACGTCAGAAAAGGGAAAAATGGCGAACATCAACAAATATCGAGCATACCTATAGTCTTTATACCATAAATGTATATTAAAAAACGATTTACACATAATTTGTAAATATATGGTGACTCTTAATTTATGTTTTGAATAAAACCTTTTTTTATCTTCTTTTCTTTTACTCATCGTTTGTGCATATACACAATGTGAATCAAAACAACAAAACAAAACAAAACAACAATAAGAATTATATATTATTTGGTGAAATATCCTTTCTTGTCATATTTTTTATACAAAAAGATATTTTTATATATTGTAGTGAAAATATCAAAACACATAAATTCATAAGCATCACACAATAGTAATATAATTTTTATTTGTGAATATCGAATCTGTATATAATAAACCTGTTTTTTTTGTTATAGATTCCTTATACCAAATGTTATATATACGATATCACGATATATATATTATAAATATTTAAAAATATGATAACGAAAGACCACAGTGTATCTTTCGTTATCATATTTTATTAACGAAAGTTACACTGTCACAAAAGCTCTAAGTATTTCAAATTTTATATTTTAACACTTTTAAAAATAAATTGAGCTTCTACACGGTACGAAATTATTTTATTTTATGGATGAAAATGTTTCATGTGTTTGGAACCTCTATATATATATAAACTCAATGGTTCTATATATATTAAGATTAGATTTATAATGTATTAGGCAGTAAATAACTAATCAATAATTTTTGTATTTGTTCTATTACATGTGTATCATAAATTTTATGAAATTAATTAATTGACATAAGGTCAACCTGAAGATGGCATAAATAAAATGCCGAAACGTAGTTATTTTTTGAATATTTCTTAAATTTATAAAAATAAATAAAGAATGAAAAAAATAATAAAATAAATATTAATATTGTATTAATTAGAGTTACTCCGATTAATACATATATATGACGGAAAACGCCGTAAATATCATTATTATAACCTATAATATACATAAAAATAAAAATGTTTTTAATCAAAAAATAATATTTAACAAAATTGTCAATATTCATTCATTCATTTTTCAAACAATTTTGGATTTAGAAAATTGTAAAATTAGTTTTTTATTAAATTATAAAAATAAGTTTTTTTTAACAAAATTGTAATTAAATTGTAAAATTCACTTGTAATTAAATTATAAAATCACGGAAAAATTTATTATATGTTATACGTATTATTAAATTCTTAAGTTATAAAATATAAAATAATAATTGGTAAAAATTAAATTATAAAATTCATGTACATATATAAATTCATATGTATACAGTGGCTATCGCCGGCGGTTATTCAGGGTCAGCAAGGTAATCACTGCTGCCCAAAACCCAATCCAACCAAATCATCACCGATGTATTTATAATATTCGTTATTGGAATAATTTATAAAAACATTACTTTGAATATTTTTTGATTTGTTTTGATTTGTTTGAGTGGTGTCTCTATATGGAGCAAATAATATATGTTTAATGTTTATATGCAATGTATTACCAACGTGAATGAAAAATATAAGTCGTCTACATAAAAATAACAAAAACAAAAAAAACATAAAATCTAAATGATGTTTTGATGACTATCGCACAGTCTTATATCAAATAAATAAAATAAATTTAAAAATGATTATTATCACTTTTCATTAAAATAATAAAATCAAACGTTTTTAGGGTAATCAAAAAATGAACTGCTTCTTCCTATTTAATTTAACATTGTTAATTTAATATTTGCTAATACTTTCATTCTATTCACTCTTCTACAAGAGTTTTCATATAGTATAATTTGTCTATTTCTTTTAGGTAATCAATTAAATGTATGCTTGCCTGGTCGACTATATTTATAATATGGTATTACGCATATTGTTTTAAGTACATTGTATGTTTTGAATGTATACTTAAATGAGAATATACGAACATTAGTATTGTGGATGGTGTGTTTTGTTTTTTAGACTAGATAACTATATATGCATGGCTGTCTGACTGTTTATAAAATGATATATATATAAATCTTTACATAGCATAGCTTTTGTGTGTGATATTTTTCTCATAGGTAATCATTTTTATTTCTGCTTATTGCTATATTTATTTATTTATTCTATATATCATATATATTCATATAAACCAAAACCAACAATAGAGAAAGCCATGAAGTTGAATTTTTTTTAATACATACAAACGCTCATATAGGGACCGCAATTTATAACCATATGATAAAAATACATGAAATAGGGATAAAACGGGTGATTTTCATGTGGTTATTTTCTTGTTTTTCTGTTTTTCCTTATAATTAATGAAAAATTAATTAATTTTTTTTTAATTTATATATTTTAATTACATAATTCATCATATTCTAACATATTTTAATTACTACCAGCCCAAATTTGATATTAAAAACCATAGTTTATCCTACACACATTAAAAAAATAATAAAAACATTCAATTCGGTGGCATGTTGTCATCAGATTTGGACGAATCAGCTTCGAAATCCGGTCACAATTGTTAGCTTGTCAATGTTATAATGTTTTCCACGGTATCATGAGTTGTTTTTATTATTTAAAAGATAGTTGATTAATTAAAATATTTAAAATTAATTATTGAAATATTCACTATGTCTTGTTTTGTCAAAGTGAAGTGGATTTTTATCAGATTCTGGGTCGATAATAATAATGTTTGCATTGTGATTTATGTAATCTGCATTCGTGAAGGGGTTTTTACAAACCGCTGAATGGGTAGAAATTTGTCCGATGTCACGATGAAATTTAAACTTAGTCACTTTATCATAAGATCTTAATTCTTTTGAAAGGAAAACGTGGGAACTGTCAAATTAATTTAAAGAAACAACAAGTTTCCAATATATATTAAAAAATGCGTCATATTCCCGGCACTCCAAAGGAAAATAAAAACGATTACATTGAAAAAAAACTATAGCGTAACTTTGTACTGACAATGACAAATATCACCATTATAAAAATTGCACTTTACTTGAAATATAATATTGCTTTAGTTTTTTTGTTATTATTCGTAGTAAAAAACAAATAATATTAAAAAAAATTCATTAATTACAGAAAATTTAATCACAAACACTTTTTTAGAAGATAAACAAACACTTTATTTTCATTCGGTTTTTAATTTATTACTTTTATTCACTATTTTAGTATGATTTTCACTATTTTGCATTAATTTTAATTATGAAATGAAATAATATTAATTGTTTTAATAATTTTTAATAGCACATAAATGTTTTAATTAATAAACAATATTAAAAACATTAAAAATAATTAAAAATCTACCAAATAAAACAATAATAAATCAACGCATTCATACAAAATACATGGGAAAGACTAAAAATAATACCAATTTGAAAAAAAAATATCCCTATATTAGCTTTTTATGCATTAGTAAGTTCATGACTTTGTCTATTATTGGTTTTGTTTAAACTCAAAGCATTATGGTATTATATTATACTATTTACTATCTATATAAATAAGGAATAGGCATATATGCGTGCAGTAGAAGATTAATTTGTATATTTTCGTTGCAAATTTCTTATTTTATATTTACATAGTATTTTCCCTTATTATTCCCAGTCCCAGTCTATTTTGTTCATCAGTTATCCGTTTTGTGCTTTCCAATAGTAATATAAATATATAAATTATTTGTTTAGTGTTTTGGTTGTTTGGTGATTGTTTAAGGAATTATAAGAAATAAAATTAAATTAAATTAAGAATTAAAACATTATTTAAAAAAAAATTATTCCGATTTATTTGATCTCGTTGGACTGAGCAACGAACTCACGGTATTATATTCATCAAAAGAATTTCAAGACAAGCCGATATTCGAATTATTTACTTATTTAAAAGAAAATGATTTAACCGAAGCAATGTCGGCAACTAATAAATTATGCAATTTAATTCTAAGCATACCATATTCCACAGCATCTGTGGAACGTTGATTTTCCACATTAAAACGAATTAATACGTATTCCAGAAATACCATAAATCAAGAAAGATTGTCAGCATTATCGATATTATCCATGGAACGAGATTATATGTTGTTTCTTAAATCAAAACCGGATTTTTATGATGATGTAATTGAAGAATTTTGTAAAAAAAAAAGAAGATTAGAACTAACTTACAAATAGTATATTAAATTTCATTCACTTTATTTTCAAATTTTTATTTTTTTTATTTGATTTTGACTGTTTAAATTAATGAACTCAAATTTAAGTTTTATTGTTTTTCAAATTTCTATTTTAATTAAAATATTTGGATTTATTGGAATGTTGCCATTGATTTATGAAATTAATTAATGTATTTAATTTATTTGGGTTTACATACTAATTTGAATGCATAAATATATGTTTGGTAAAATTTTGAATTTTTTTTAATCATTATTATTACATTTGAAAAATAATGCATTGAGTTTTAATGCATTAAGTTATAAAGGTTATCAGTATACGTAAAATTTTTTGATGTATAATTGAATGCCCAGTTGGAAAACTCACCGACCGCCACTGGTGGCTATGTGTATATATATTTAAATATTGTTGGCAGCGTTTTTTAAACTAATATTCATTTTTTTTGTGATTCTATCCTTGGCGTAATTAAAAAAAATAATTAACATACGTTCAAAGAATTGCTCAGGCATAGAATTTTGTTCAAAAAATGATTCTGTAAAGATAAAACAAAGCTTTAGTTATAACAATTCTAAGAAACTAAAAGGAAAATGTTAGTAAAAAACAAACTTACGGCGTAAGGCCGCGATGCATGTCAATCCTTTTACAGCTAATTTATCAGTTGTACCTCTCCAACTAAATTGTTTAGCAATGTTGTCAGAAAATATTTTTTTTAAATTGAATTTTACAAATTTTACTGGATCGCCTTCTCTATCCATTAATCTGAATTCAATTTTCTTGAAATATAAAGGATGTAATCTCAATTCAAATTAAAAGATGTTTTATAAATTGCTGTTATTTAATCAATAAAAACAAAAATATCTTACCAATTTTTCAAATAATCTAAAATCACTTTTAATTTTTTATTCAAACTTTAAAAATGCGGCTAAATCAGTAAAAGGATTAGCCGGTAACGCACGATTCTCCTTATTCTCATTTGAAGATGTTAATTTACTATGTAATTCTTTCCTTAAAGAAACCCTTCTTCAGTTAACCGAAGAAACATATTTTTTGTTTCCTTATGATTAATTTCTATTATCTCACTGATGGCTTTACAACTGCATTGATGTTCATCTGAGCAATAGTACACCGTGCAAAATATATATGACATATGGTTTTAATCATTTGAAACATTAAAATAATGCATCGATTAAAATAATCAATAAATTGTTTACCTATATTAATTTCGCTAATAATTTGAGGTACATAACGCGGCTGCGTGGCAGGTTTTAAGATTGTTGTCACCTCTTGATCTGCAATCGAAATTAGATAAATAAGTAAATAGTATAAGTAATCACGACAATATGAAATCATTAGTTTTATGAAACACTTAAAATTCAAAATCATTGTATTGCATATGGTTTCACGTACTTTTTAATTTAGATGCATCACTTTGTTTAAATTCCATTACCTTAGTGGTTGTAGATTTATTTGCAAACATTATTTCTTGTGCCGCTAATGATGAAAAATTTTATGAAAATATTTATTAAATAATTTCACCGATATAAAAACAATTTAACCTACCAAGGTTTTTTTTTTTTTTTTTCCTCCTAGCACTAGTGCACCATATGGAGTTTTATGGTTTTTATTTCGTTTTATTATTTGTTCGGGGTTTCTTATGATGTCCGGTTTCTTAGAACTGTATTCCGATTTCGTTAATGAAGTTTATTATGTCAGGGTAGTTGTTTTGATTTTTTAAAGTGTCTGTTAAGGTTTGGCTTGTTGTTAAGGATTTATATTTTTTTCTGTATTTATCGTAAGTTTTGCATTGGGTGATTATGTGTTTGAAGTCGTTTGTTGCGTTGCACTCTGTGCAATTTATGTTGTTTGGTTGTTTTATCAGCTTTAAAAAGGTGTTGTCGAAGGTGTGTCCGCTTCTGAGTCTATTGATGATTTTGGTTTGTCTGCTATTTAAATTTGTTCCTTTGAACCATGGTGTTTGGTTTGGCGATGCATTTATTATTTCTGAGTTCCAGCGTCCTCTATCCTGTGTTTGTATAAGGTATTGTTGGTGCCATTTTGTCCAGATTTCTGTTTTGATGTGTCTCCAGATATCCTGTGGTGGTAATTGAATGTTTGTTGTATTTTGTAAGGTCATTGCTTCTTTTGCCGCTTCATCTGCTATTTCGTTTCCCGAAATACCACAGTGAGCGGGTACCCATTGAATTATTATTTTAAAGTCCGGATTATTGTTGCATAGGGCTATTATTGTGTTCTCGTAGTACGTTTGTTGTGTCTGGTTTGCTGTGGCATTGCTGAGTGCTTGACATGAACTCAAGGAGTCAGTTAGTATGACAACTTGGTACATGTGTCTTTCATTTGCTGTTTCTATTGCCTTGAGTATTGCATATGATTCCGCTGTTTTTATTGAGGTGGTGTGGGTGATTTTTATTTTAATGGTTTCCTGTGGTTGCCCAATATATATAGCTATTCCGGTGTCGCGCTCCTTTTTGGAGGCATCAGTGTAAATGTTTGTTATGTTCTTGTATCGATTAATGATTTCTAGAGCTTGCTGTTTTTGTTCTATTAGGTTTGTATTTTTCTTGTGGGCTCCTTCCGTGTGTATGGTTAGGTTATTTGGTTTCCCGGAAGGTTGTATGTTAGTTGGGGTTTCTAATAGTATTTCGTGATTGGAGATGATTTCGTTAATACGGATGGTGGTGGTGTTTTCCCTTATATTTCTGCCGATGTGAGAGTTATCAGATAACCTTTTTAGCGCGTATTTTGCCAGACCTAGTTCTATTTTTAGAGCCATTGGTAGTATTCCCGCCTCAGCATGGATGGTGGTTATGGGTGTTGATCGGACGTACCCCATACATGTTCTAACTATGAGGTTTTGCGTTTTTTGCAGTAGTTCGATGTTGTTTGGTTTTAGGGGTATGTTAGCGGTGTAGTAGTTGATTCTATTTAATATTAGGTTTTGGTACATATTGAGTGATGTTTTGGGGTGTGCTCCACCATGGGCCTTTGATGTCATTTTTATTATATTGTGTAGTTTTCTACAATTCTGGTTTAGTTCTTTAATATGTTGGTTGAAGTTTAGCTTGTTATCTATTGTGTGTCCTAGAAATTTTATGGTGTGTTGTTCGATTAGCGTGATATTGTCAATTTTTATTGATGAATTAGTGACTCTGGTGTTTAATTTTATTAGGTTGGTTTTGCGGGGGTTGACTTTAAGATCTAGATCCTTAAGGGTTTGGATTAGCTTCTGTAGATTGTCTTTGATTGTGTTGTCTAAATGGTGTTTGTTTTTTGCGTTTACTATCAATATTATGTCATCTGCGTATTGTATTACGTTGCAGTTGTTGCTGTTTAGTTTATGTATGTCCGATGTGTAAATGTTAAATAGAGTTGGACTAAGCACATTACCTTGAGGAAGGCCGGTATTTGTTATTATGCTTGTATGCTGGTTTTCGTGTTCCATTATATATTTTCTGTTTCGAAGAGACATCGTGATCCAGTGTATGATTTGGGTATTTACCTTGTGGCGGTTTAAGATTTGCGTTAATTTGAGGATATTTGTGTTGTCAAAAGCTTTTTCAATGTCCGTGGATATAATCGCGGAAATCAGTTTGTTTTTTTTGTTGTGTTCTATTATTTGCATGACTTTATATATGGCATCGGCACTTCCTAGGCCTTTTCTGAAGCCATAGGAGTGGTAGGGGATAATGTTTTTTTTTGAGATCTCTTCATCGAGTTTTAGTTTTATTATTTTGGAAAATATTTTCGCAGTGGTTTGTATCAGGCAAATTGGTCTATAGTTTTCTAATTGTGTGTGATCTTTGTTTTTTTTTGGAATGGGGATCACTTTAATCTCTTTCCAATTTTCCGGATATGTATTACTTTTGATGATGTCGTTTAAGTGCATGGTTATTATTTTTATATGGTTGGTGGGTAATAGTTTTAAGATTTTGTTTGATATTTTGTTAGTACCGGGGGCAGTGTTCTTATTTTGTTTTATCACCTTCATAATTTCTTTTGTCTCGAATTCCAGGGCGTTTTCGTGGAATTGAGGCGTTTGATATGTAAGGTCCCGGCAATCGTTTGTTTCAGTTTCGGTGGGAAAGTGGATTTGTAGGAATTTGGTCATGTTTTCTAGGTTATTGATTATTGTTGCGGGTGTTTTAGTTGCTTTTTTGTTTAAAATGTTGATGGTGTTCCATATAGCTTTGGTATTTGTGTTCGGGTTTATTGTTTCTATTATTTTTGAGAATGCTTTCCTTTTTTCTTTTTTTATTGCATATTTTAGTTTAGCTGTGTATTTTTTTATTTCCAGTGCCGTGTACTGCGTTTTCTGTTTATTGTAGATTCTCATTTTGTCCGTTTTTATATTCCATAGGTTTTGTATGTGCTCGGACCACCAGTATTTTGGTTTGTATTTGGGATGTGGGGTAGATGAACATTTGTCTATTGCTTCTGTAATGGTGTTTTCGTATTCTGTTATGTTATTACTGTTTGGGTTGATTTGGGCTAGTGCTTTTTCCAGCTTGGTAAAGTTTATAGTTCTTTTTTGAGTGGTTGCCTGCTTGTAGTTCATGTTATTCGTTTCCATTATTATGGGTATGTGATCCGATCCGAGATCGATTTCATCTGTTTTCCAGTTTATGGAATGGGGTATTTCTGTGGATGCGAGTGATATATCCAATGCAGAACTGTAGTTATGTGTTCGTCTATAGTAGGTGTGGCTGCCATCGTTAAGTAGTATTAAGTTCGAATTTAGTATTACGTTAGCAATGTCTGTGCCATTTTTGTTGTTTGTGCTGTGATTTTCCCATAGATCATTGTGTGCATTTATGTCTCCCGCAATGATTACGTTTTTCTTCGTCTCTGCGTATCCTATTAGTTCTCTGAACCTGTTGAGTGTATCTGCATGTGCGTCCGGTGGTATGTAAATTGATATTATATGGTAATTTTTTTCCGTATTTAGTAGGTTTATTTCGAGAACTTCCATCGGGAGATATTTTGAATGTTTTATGTGTTTGAATATGTATTTGTTTTTCGTTAGGATTCCCACTCCCCCGTATCCGTTTGGTCTGTTGTTTGTTGTTAGAGTATAGCCCGGGATTTGTATGTTGTCTGTGTCGTTAAGCCAGGTTTCGCTGAGCACCACCAAATCGATTTTGTTTATATGTAGATATGCTTGAAGTAGATGTTGGTTTGTTTTGAGACTTCGTATATTTAATTGCAGTATTTTTAGATGCATGTTATCTTTTTTTTTTTTTTTTTTGTTGTGAGTTGATGGTTTATTCGTCTGAGGATATTTCGGATTCGGTGATATTTTGTCTTCTGAGCTTTTTTATAGCCCTAGTTAATCTGGCCTTCATTTGAGTTGTCTGCATTATAGGGTGTATCTTGGTCAGTATCCTTGCCAGTTCGTCGGCCTTATGTCCGTATTTTGTGTCAATGTCCGTTGGCAATGTTCCTATTGAATCCATTAAGAGGGTGGCAATGGTTATGTTATTGATCTGATATTCACTTATTATGGTATCTATTTGGCTATTAATTGGTTCCAATTGGAGAGTGATATCTTCCAAAGTTGTTTGTGTGTTGGGCTGTACCCTTTTTGTTTTTTTCTTTAAAGGCTTTTTGAATTCCATATCGGTTATCGTTAATGGTTTTGCCGTTTCATTGTAGAGATTGGACATATTTGCCGTTGTTTTGTGAGGTGTGATTGCTAGGATATCGGTAAGAATGGTTCTTTCCGGTAACGTAGGCGGTGATGAAGGCAAGGATGTGACCGATGATGGCGAGGTTGGTGTGTGGAGTCTTTTGTTGGATTTCTCTATTTCTATTTTGCATTTATCCGGTCCGTGCATTTTTTGGCATTTATTGCATCGGTCCTCCCCTTCGGAAAGGAATATCCGATAGTTTTCGTCGTTGTAGTTAATAATGATTGTGTGTGGTAGCGGGGTTGCCTCGTCGGGGATTATGTAGGCACGTCTTCTGAAGATTTTTATGTGTTGATATGCGTTTTCTTGGGTACTAAGTTTGATGTGCGTGATCGGTGAGGCTAGCTTGATATTGATGTCATTCAGAGCTTTCTCGACCGCGGATGAATGGATGATTGGGGATATGCCGGATATTATAATTTTCTGTGCGGGTGTTATTAATCTTCTGATTTGTACCTCCTTTCCTTTGATCTGTATTACTTTGTTGTTTTGTGCGAAATCGTCCACAATTTTCTTGTTTTTGAGGAAGATGCATATACGGTCATTTGCAATTCGTGATGCGTCTGTTATATTGTGGGGTGAGACAATGTTGCCCACAGCCATAAGGTAATCCAAAAGATCCAGTCCTTCTTAGGCCGATAGGATGATTGCTAGTTCCCTTGTCGGAGTGTCATTAGTTGGTGTAGTTGTGCTTGTGGTGGCTTGAAGTGCTTTTGCGTACGTTTGGGGTGTGGTAGAATTATTCTGTGATTGTGGTTTTTGGGCGGTGGTAGATACCGCATGGTTTGTGTTGCGTTTTATTAGGGTTGTTCTTGGGTTGGTCTGTGTGATTGTTGTGACCTGATTTTCCTCCTGATCAACTTCCATGTTTGTACAGATTGCGTTTGGCCTAGCTGTTACACAGCTATTTCAAACAGCAAAATGAATGGAATTGATTGTTATTTGGGATTACTAATAGTTTTATATTATATTGTTGTTTCTGCGTTTATATATTTGTATTATTTGATGGATGCTATTGTTTAATAATACTATTAATAACATTAATGTTCACATTAACAATAAACGGCACTAGTATATTGTATAGTATGTTGTATATAATGTAATTGTTCACTTATTGATAGATCTTTACACTTTTCTATTTAATTTTAACAAATGATTAATTTTAATTGAAACTTTTTTTTTTTTTTTTTAATTGTAACAATTGATTAATTTTAATTATACTCAAAATTTTGTATTCAATTAACAATTTTAATGTATACGTCTATTGGGTATAGATGTTAAATTGCGACTGAACCTACCAAGGTTACTTTCACTAATAACTTGGGCTTCTTGTTCGGCTGGTGCATTTGATGAAATGTTGGAAACCACATTTTCGATACTTTCAAAAATTTTCATTTTTTCTATATATTAGGTTGTTCAAAAAGTATTGATAATTTTTATAAACAGATGTCATTATAATTGAATATTTCAAATATTACTAATCTGATCCGCTAACACTAACATATGTTCGAACGATGACATTTCGTAGATAAAAAAAAAAAAATTAAATTTGTTTAGTCATTTAAAAGTTGTAGCATTAAATGCATTAAAGATGAGCGAAATTAGTGAAAAAATTCGATACATTTTACAATTTTATTATGAAAAAGGTGAAAATGCAACGCAGGCACATGAACAAATTGGTGCAGTTTACGGTGAAGGAACTTTATCAAAATTAACAGCCTATAGATGGTTTGCTCGATTTCGTTCCGGTAATTTCGATGTCAAAGATGCACCTCGTTCTGGTCGACCAATCACTGAAAAAGTCGATGAAATCATATCAAAAATTGAAGAAAATCGACACGTAAGCAGTCATGATATCGCTAAAGAACTAAACATCCATCACCAAACAGTTTTAAACCATTTGACAAAGGCTGGATACAAGAAAAAGCTCGATGTTTGGGTACCACATGAATTAACACAAAACAATTTAATGAACCGAATTTCCATTTGCGAAACGCTGTTTAAAAGGAACGAAATCGAGTCATTTTTAAAGCGAATGATTACAGGTGATGAAAAATGGATCACATACGATAATAATGTACGAAAAAGATCGTGGTCCAAAAAGGGTGAAGCTCCTAAAACAGTAGCAAAACCTGGATTAACACCAAGAAAGGTAATGCTGTCTGTTTGGTGGGATTGGAAAGAAATCGTTCATTATGAATTACTAGCACCCGGTCAAAGCATTGATTCCGATCTCTGTTGTCAACAATTAACAACAATTGAAGCACGAGATTAAAAAAAACATTCAGAATTAATCAATCGAAAGGGTGTTGTGTTCCATCATGACAACGCCAGACCACACACATCTTTGATGACTCGGCAGAAACTGAGAGAGTTTGGTTGGGAAGTTTTAATGCATCCACCATATAGCCCGGACCTTGCACCTTCAGATTATCATTTGTTCCGGTCTCTGAAGAACTCCCTTAATGGTTTAAAATTAAATTCCGCAGAGGACTGCAAAATGCACTTGGATCAGTTTTTTGCCCAGAAAACACAGAAGTTCTACAGTGATGGGATAATGTCTTTACCAGAAAAATGGCAAAGGGTCATCGATCAAAACGGCGCATATTTGGTTTAATAAAGTTCATTTGAAACATATAAAAAAATCGTTTGAATTTTGTAAAAAAAATTAACAATACTTTTTAGACATCCTAATATAACCGTATACTCTATTATTGTACGAGAAATTAATAAATAATGGTTACATATAAATGTTGGTATAATTTCTGTCAGATTCCATTCCGTAAGAATGTTTGATAAGGCAGCAAATTTATCAATATTACCACAGTTATCGGTTGCGACTACAGGTAAACTTGTGCACGTTTGTAACTCATAATAAATTGGTTCTGTAAATGATGAAAGCACTGGTCCTGTATTTACTGATGATGCAGTTAATAATGTAAGTGATGGTCTTGGTGTAGACGACAACGATGATGATGATGAACATGATGAAGATGATGAAAATGATGAAGATGATGATGATGCTGATGGGGATGATGAAGTAACCGGAATAGATGTAGATGTTATTGTTGATGTATCATTATTTGTTGATCCATAAATATATGGTATATTCGGATCAGTGATTATCCCACAAAATAATGGGTCTGTGTCAAGATTTTCATCGAACATTTCATAATTAGTGTGATTGTGATCCATGTTGGCTTTTATAAATTGATTACACTTATTTATATTTGTCTACGCGAAACTTAATGGTTTTAACTATATAATATTAATAGTAATTATTATTGTTATAAATGTTTGTTTTGTGTGTCATTGTTACAAAAATTTAAAAAAGTTATAACAAAATAATCGGTATGATTCTGCCCTTTTCTTCTATTATTCTATACATTTCTTCTATGAATGATAGAAGAGTGAAAAAATAGAAGATTTTCTATTTTTGGTATTCTGCCCTTTTTGAAATTCGAAAATTCTATTTATATGTCAAAATAGAAGAAACCTACTATTTATTTTTCGTTGTTTTTAGCTACAAAAAGAATTCTTTTTAATGTGGTGATATGATATTGTGGTGATATGATATTGTGAAATAAACGATATAAATAAATAAAAAGCAATTAATTAAATAACTTTTTATTATTAAAATAAATTGTAATTCTGAAAAAAAAAATTAAAAAAAATATATAATGATGAATAAATCAACTGGTAAGTAATTTTTGCATTGCAAATAATTTATTTTCTAACTTCTCGCAGTTATTCATTGTATACCATTAGAAAAAAAACGGGAACAAAAAGTTACTATAGAACAAAAACAAATTTATTGTTCCTTTATGGAGAATAATGTGGAGATACGCATTAGAAGCAGTTCGGACGACAAAGCAACTATGCTATGGGAAGAATTAGCAAATTTATTAAACGCAGAAAACGGGCCCACAAAAAATGTGGAACAATGGAAAAAGGTAATAACATTTTTTATGAGTACTTTTACATTACATTTTTTGCCTGTTTCTTCAAAATTCGTTGTATCCCGTGTATGTCCGTATTGGCGAGTTCTCCATAAAAATATATTAATTCTAAAAGGTTGTAGCGTAAATGCCATAAAAGTTAAGTATATAAACTGTATTGACCCATGATTTGTACTTGGTAGCATTAAAGATAATTGATGTTGGAAGGATTTGCACTTACTCATATTAATTACCAATTAAACAGGTGTTTGACAACTGGCGATATGTCACGCTTCACAAAACAAGACGCCTTAAAGCGGAAATATCATCAACCGGTGGAGGTCCTTCAACAGCGGCTGAATTATCACAGCTTGAAGAACGAGCGTTATGCTGTTGGGGAAAGATTGCTGTTGAGGGGCATGCGTTACCCCAAGAGTCAGCTATTGAACAAATTTTATTTGATGAAGAGGAAGTTGAAAACGTACCTTTTAATAAGTCGATGGAAGAATCAATTAATAAAAAAAGAAAACATAGAGGTATATTATTTAATACATTTATCGAAATGTAAAGATGTGTAATCTGTTTTTTTATTTCAGATATTACAACTGACATTGTTGATGAGAAGATGGATTTAGAAATAAAGGTGCTAAATGAAATAAATGAAAATATAAAAGTAATGACAATTACAATGCAAACAATTTTAAATGTTATTGAATGCAAAACAGCCGATAACCATTTAAATATACCATAAACACTATACAGACATTGTACGTGTGTTTATGTGAAAGAAAGTTATTTTTTTTATCAAGAATTCGTGATTGAATATACCTTGATGCTGATGCTGGATATACCTGAATAATTTATAATTTAAAATTTGAATTTTATGATTTTTGTTTTTGAATTTTTTTATTTTTGTTTTTGAATTTTTTTATTTTTGTTTTTTTATTATCATTATTTGTATTATATAATAGAATAACATTTTTTATAGTCTATTTAAATATGTATTTCTTGTAATAACACCCAAATTGTGCCATTCGCTAATGTAATTATTAATTTCCTCCACGTCATTACTCATATCGTCGTCTTCATTTAAAAATTCATAATCCTCGTATGGAATGTTTGCATCAATGCAAATATTGTGCAAAGCAGCAACAGCATTTATAATTAAACCAGCTGATCCGGGATCATAGTGCAAAGTTCTTGCTTTAGATAGGCATCTAAATCTACCTTTCAGACGTCCAAAGCTTTGTTCTATGATATTCCGAGCTGAAAGTAATAAATTATTGTACCGGTGCTCGTTATCTGTTGCGGGATTAGCGATATTATTCAACAGCCATGGCTCAATTGGAAATCCGACGTCACCTATTGTAGGAATGTAGATATAATATACCCAATATGATTAATCATATAATAAAAGTTACCTATTAAATGTTCCGTTTGATTTCTAACACATGTAAAATGTTGGCGAAAGTATGCCCTCAATTTACTGGTATTCCAAATGGATGCATCATGACATGATCCAGGGTATTTCGCATTAATATATGTATAGCGTCCATCTGCATCACAACACTTGAAAATAAAATTTTAATAATTTATTATCTAAGTGGCTAAATTAAAGATGTTTAATTTATCTGACCCACAGCAAGTAAATTTATACTGTAGTACCCCTTTCGACAATAATATAATTTCGAAGGCACATCATCTGTTTGTGTTGGTGTCGTAATGGCGATATGGGATCCATCAATAGCAGATAAAATACCAGGCATGTTGAATTTGCTAAAACACCTGTAATTGCAAAAAATGAAAAATTAACTAGTTTGCGCACATTTATTTTTTAACTTACCTTTCTTTGGTTTTGGCCCTCTCCAACACAGTTGTTGGGAATTTTACCATCTTTTGAAATATATAAGAATTTATTAATTTGGTCACAAGTCGGATTGATCGACTCGTACTGGGTTGAGACAAACCAATATAATTACATCCTCCAATTACTAATTGATAGGAACCGTATCCATAAAAATGTAGGGCGGCAAGTACCTAAAATTAAATTAAAAATAAGTTAAATCTTACATTTGGTTAAATTTAACATAAGTTAAGCGTTTACCTTTATTTCAAACGGTATGGATGTTGGGCGTGCGTAACATTTTAATTGGTTGATCAACCAAAGTGCTACATCTTTGGTCAGTCTAAATATTTTGCAGAACTGGACACCTGGAAGTGTAAAAGGATCACTATGGTCTCTAATATTCCGAAACCATTTACATCGATCAATGCTACATCAAAATAAGTAAAAATAATTAACATATAAATTCACATATCTTAAAATAATCATTTATAGACAAAGTTGACTTACAATTTTTTTTTCTTATTAATCTTCTTTGTAAAGTTGTGCTAATCATTTTTTTTAATAAAATATAATTTTATAATTTAAAATATTTGATTTATTAAATTTTTTATACTTTTTTGTGTTGTGTGATACTGCGTCTTAAATTCTTCTATCATAAAAGTGAAATATTGAGGTCCTTCTATGAAATGCCAAAATAGAAGAAATATTATAGAAGAATTTCGTTGTATTTTATAGGCAGAATACCAAATTTCGATTAAAAAACTTCTATTTTGTGATTATATGGAATTTGACAGATGATAGAAGAAAATAAAAATAGAATAAAAGGGCAGATCATACCGAATATTGATAAATATTTAAAAAAATTTTAAATTTAGAAATTTACTATTTATGCGAGTGTACTATTGGGAATTCTATTTAATAATACTTTTTTAACCTAAGTAAATGCAAACCATTTCGAATTTTTGTAATATTTAAGGGTGGACCAATGAATTCTTGAATTGGAATTTCATTTTCAACCACAGAAAACCTCGTTTCATTTATAATGTATGAATAGTAATGTTCACTAAACCCAAGTACGTGCAATTTAATACAAATAATTAATACTTGCTTTTCATTTGTTATTTTAATTTTTTGTATTTCGTAAACACACAATTCGTCCAAATGAAAACGTGTTAAATTATATCTTTTTTTGTAGAGTGTTCCGTAATAATATATTTCTGAATAATATAGTTGTGTTCCAAATATTACATCGTTGTTATTGCCCGGCTCTTTTATAATATGCGTTGGATCATATATCAAATCTTCCGTGTAAGGTGTAAATGTAAATGAAAGTAAAAGTAAATGATTTGCAAATTGTAATTGATATTTTTTCACCAAAGTTAAACAAATGTTTTTACGAGAAGTAATTGAACGACTATAAATTTTATATTCCTTATGTTTAGCTTCAAAGCGAAAGCACCAATATTCTCTTGGTGGCCCAGATTGTAGTATAATTGAGGGATAATGCAAAAGTAAATGATGCTTTGGTTTCAGTGTATCTATAAACAAACGAACATAATTTTTATTGTGCTTTGCGATTAATAATTTCAGTAATGATATTTTTATGTCATCAAAATGTCTAGAAAGCAATACGTCCATAAGTTGTAATAAATTGCAAAGAAATTGCCATACCTCATTATTTTCCGGAATTAATTCGCCTATCATGAGCGGTAGAAAGTGGGCAAAAGTTATCATTTCTCGGGCAGACATTTTGAAATGATGCTTTTTTAAATGATCTATCGTAATATCTTTTGATATATTTCCAACTTCAATCACGCCATAATTAAAACTTTTTTACCTTCTGTTTAAGTCTTCCAAAGTTAATAATTTTAAATTAAAAATATAGTAATTGAGAATATGTGATAGATCGTAATGCAGAATGCCTTCAGGCATAATGTGGATAAAATCCAAAGAAAAATTTTGTGTCACATGAAATTGTTCAATTGTGTTAAAAATGCTATCACAATTAACACCAGTACTTGAAGAATTATTGGACGCAACAACTTCCAAATAATTCTGAATAATTCTGACCCTGTTCGGATCTTACTTTATCATCGATTGTGTTATTCCCTTATTAGATTTGCAAAATCTACAAATATGATTTGCAGAAAATGATTTTGAAAAATCAAGTAATCCATTGAGCCCTAAGTTATCACCTACTACTAATCCCAATAGAAAATAAACATGTTTACCTTTTATAAATATACCTTCCTTACTTACAACATTGATTTCGTCTATTAAATTGCAGAAAGCTGCACTATTTCCGAATTCCTTTAAATCCGAAGTTTTAATAAACCCTCCCAAATAAATATTTGAAAGTTTTGAAATTTGTCGAAGAGTCGGAAACGAGTGTCAATGACTGTGTCTGTGAACCTAATGGGTTATTTATTTCCATATCGTCGAAATACAATAAAAAAGGAATAATTATTTTGTTGCCATTATCTAATTTCTTTTGTTTCCAAAGGTTTCCGTGAAGAAAAGAAGATTTTATATCCGTACTGTTTACGGATTTATCAATATTATTTGATGACAAGGCGAAATTATTTTTTTTCTCGAAAATCCTTTTGAAGTATGGTTTTAACGGTAGAATTACACCCTTACAAGATTGTTCTTTCAAGGAAAGATCACCTAAATAAAGACCTTCGCTTACTTTGCTATCAATTGTAAAATTTTTAATATCCAATAATAAATCATTACATTTCAGCCATTCTAATAAATGGTGTTCTATTTTGCATAATTTAAAAGGATCACTAATTCTTGCTATAATAAACTTTAAAATGCATTTAGTTGAATCCGTTAGGAATTGACTTTCAATGAACATTTTTAAAAGATTTATTATTGGTTCCACAACTTTATCGATAACTTCATCCTGAATATAGATAATATCTTTACGACAAAAATTATTTTTAGAATGAAGATTTAGGCTTAATTTTAATGCTGATTTATACAATTTATCTACGAACGAAGAAACGCTTTCATTCGCGGACAAATTTGTTTGTGAAATCCCTTGAAGTGCCTGTTCGGTGATTTCTAGAAAATGAATATTTCTTCCATTGTCAATTACGTTTGAAGATGTTGTATTTTTGTCAGGCAAAGGAATGGTATGTTCCTTATCTTTGATATTAGGTTGTCCAATATAAATTGGGTGTTTGTTAAAGATATGTTTTCTAAAACTGGTTAGATTTTTAAATGTCTGTGAGCAATGATGGTCGTTGCAAACATATTCACTAAATAGTGTTAGACCATGAAAATATTTTAAATGGTTTATTAAATTTAGTGGCCCACCTGTTACAAATTTTTTGCATTTAAAACATTTCATCTTTAAAACTTACTAATAAATAATTACATATGTGATTAACGTATTTATAAAAGCTGATATGTTATACTGTTATATATATATTGATAATTAAATAATACTTTATTAATGTATTATTTTCTAACTTTTAATAATTGCTTACGACTTTTCCCTGATGTTCCCTATGGCAAATTAAAAAGGTATACCAAATTAAAAAAAAAATTAATTGAAAAATAAACAATTATTATTATTATTTAGTATTTAAAATATAACTTACCATTAAATATTGCCATTTAAACAGCGTGGTTTCGAATGCAATTTTATCACTTAATTTAACGTCGTCGGAATACAAATATTTCAAATGTCTTTTTTTAATATGTAAAAGATGTTGAACGGTTAGCTGTGCGTCTATATTGATCAAATTAAAATATTAACTAATAATTAATAATTGATTTTTTTCACCTTTCACAATGAATTAATTTTTATTTGTATTTATTCAAATATCAACTAATTAATATAAAACATATATTAAATTATTAAATTCGACCGGTAAAGCTTCGGAGTCGCATACAACAGAAACGTAACAGAAAAAAGAAAAATTCTGTTTCTGTTTCTGTTATATGTGTATATTAGGGTGGTTTTTTTGTTATAAATTCTGGAATTTGGCTGGTCGCACCCCCCAATTTTTTATTTGGTGAAATCATGAATATTGGTAAAATTTGGGGTAGGTAAGTTGAGGGGAAGTGGACCCACCGAGGGGTTAAAGTTGAAAAATTCAGTGTTTTTAAGCAGATTTTCGCGCTTAAAGCGTTAACGGATGACATTAGCGGGTTAACATGTATGGTGGACTTAACTAAAATGAAACAGGGAAACTGTTTTCTCATAGACACTTACCCCCTAAATCATCCCCTTAATACCCCTCCCATACAAAATTCATTCACATAATTTGCAATATATTTTTAACATTATAAGGGTTAAAAATTGACATTAAAGGGTTAACATGTATGAAGAGCACCCACTATTATTGAATGCCTAAACTTTTCTTAGAACATACTATGGACCTAAATCATCCCCTTAAGGCATCCCCCATACGAATTTCCGATTTTTCACACAAAATTAGTATATTTTCGTGTATTATATGAAAATACATTAAGAAACACCTAAATCTCATATGATATTTAAAAAATGCACATTTATCATATAAAAATTTAAATAATTATGAAATGAAATACTATTAGTATTTAATTTTGTTATTTATTTATTTCAAAGACATAAAATACTAATCAAAGACATAAAATACTAATACTAATAAAAATTTTTTTCATTTTTTTTTTAATTAACGAACGTTACTAAACGTTACGGAAGCACTCAATAAAATCAATATATGACCAACCGCCCATGATGTGTAACTGTATCTGTAACATTTTCCGATGATTTCATATTTGTAATCACTGCTAAACAATTCTGGATATATATATTTATTGATATATGTACATATCCATAATTATTTTCAAAGACTTATGTATACATATAACTATATATTTAATTTATCCCATTGTCTTAACTACATTTGGTAACTCCCTCGATCATTTCTTATCATCTTACATTCATATATACACATAACCATATCATTATTAATAAATTGCGTATCCTTATCAAATCACACGTATGCATAATTTATCATTCGATGAACTGTGTAACGTGTTGTTGTGGACATGTGATGCCTGTCTTAACCACACATCCCAATTTAGTGGAGTTTCGTCAACAAAACACCTTAGAAATTCCCCCAACGGTCCATGTGTTCTTTCTAACATACCATTCGATTGTGGATGGTATGCCGTCGTTTGGATTTTTTTAATTTTTAATAATTTACATATCGCTTTGAATAATTTGCCAACAAAATTTGTTCCCTGATCAGTTACTACTATTTTTGGGATTCTGTAACGTGAAATAATTTCGTTGTAAAAGGTTTGTGCTACCGTTTCTGCGGTGGCATCCGGGATTGCGTAACAGTCCATGAATCGTGTTAGATTGTCTTGGAATGTGAGAATGTATTTGTTTCCCGAAAATGTTACGGGTAATGGTCCTACTATGTCTAGGTATACCTTATCAAAAGGCAATTTTGGTGCGTCCGTTATCATCATCGGCATCTTATTATTTTTTGAATTTTTGTTTTGTTGGCATTTTTTACACCTTCTAATACAATGTTTAATATCCTTTCTCATACCCTTCCACTTATATTGTTTTCTAATTCTGGCCATTGTTTTCCATACGCCCTGATGGCCGCCTAATGGTGTATCATGAAAATCCCTTAGTATTGTTTGTATGTCCTCTTTGTTTGATATATTTTCTACATTCAAATTTTCTATTTCTATTTTATTCAAATAATTTTCTTCGTTGTCATCATTTTCTTCATTCACATTATTTTTTTCATTGTTATTGCCCACATTAATTGGTCCTTTATTTTGAGGCTGTGTGTCTTTTGACTTTGTTTGGTTATGTAACAATTTTTCCTTTTTGGTTTTGGAACGGGTTTGTATGTTTTGTATCTTGGGAACATCATTATTTTTTATTCTACTTAATGCATCTGCGTTTGTGTTTAATTTACCGGGTTTATATTCGGTTTTGTAATCATACTCAGATAACTTATGATGGAATCTTAGTAATCTTGAAGTAGGGTCCTTTATGTTAAACACTCCCAGAAGGGGTCTATGATCCGTGTATATTGTGAATTTACGCCCCAATAGGTAACTCCTAAAGTTCTTCGTGGCCCAGACCATGGCCAAAAGTTCTCTTTCTATCGTTGAATATCGTTGTTCAGCTTCATTAAGTGATCTACTAGCGTATGCAATACGTCTATCCCTACCCGGTGTTCCCTGAGATAGTACCGCTCCCAGTGCATTACCACTTGCGTCGGTCGTTAATATGAACGGTTTTTGAAATCGGGGTAAATAAGAATTGGTGGCGAAATGAGTGCCGTTTTTAGTTCATTGAAAGATTTTTTCATTCATCCGACCATATATGTTGAAGATTTTTTTATTAAATTGTTTAAAGGTAACGCCATTTTGGAAAAATGTGGGATAAATTTGCGATAATAATTTGCAAATCTTAACCATGCTTGTAGTTGTTTTATGTTTGTTGGCGTGGGATAATCCCTCACACAAGATATTTTTGCCGGGTCTGGTTTCGCTCCCTGTTCTGTGCATTTGTGTCCCAAGTAAACTATTTCTTTTTTCAAAAATTGACATTTTTTAACCTTAATTTTTAAATTAAATTCTCGGAGCCTTTCCAATATGGTCGCCAATTTATCATTATGTTCCCCCAAATTTTTTCCGTATATAACTATATCATCTATATAAACGAAACATTCAATTCCATGTAGTCCCATTAAAACATAGTTCATTATCCGTTGGAAAGTAGCAGGAGCACCAGTTAAACCGAAAGGCATTCTTTTAAACTCGTAATGACCGTATGGGGTGCTGAATGCAGTTTTTGGTGCGTCCTCGGGATTCATTAATACCTGATGGTATTCACTGGCTAAATCCAATGTACTAAAGTAACGCGAATGTCCAAGTTGATTGAGGATGTCTTCGATTCTTGGTAAAGGAAACGCATCTTTTATTGTTATTTGATTTAGTTTCCTAAAGTCAAATACCAGTCTCCAGTGTTTTGTGCCATCCGGGTCAGCCTTTTTTGGTACCACCAATAAAGGTGTATTCCAAGGGCTTTTGCTGGGACATATGATGTCGTCCCTTAACATATTTTGGATTTCTTCAATTATAAATTCCTTATGTACCTCCGGTAATCTATAATTTTTTTGGTTAATGGGCGGGTGATCTTGTAATGTTTGAATATTATGACCGATCACCTTTGTATTGATCAATTTGTCTCCCTCAAAATAAAATATATCGTTATATCTAATCATTGAGTTTATATATATATAGAGGTTCCAAACACATGAAACATTTTCATCCATAAAATAAAATAATTTCGTACCGTGTAGAAGCTCAATTTATTTTTAAAAGTGTTAAAATATAAAATTTGAAATACTTAGAGCTTTTGTGACAGTGTATCTTTCGTTAATAAAATATGATAACGAAAGATACACTGTGGTCTTTCGTTATCATATTTTTAAATATTTATAATATATATATCGTGATATCGTATATATAACATTTGGTATAAGGAATCTATAACAAAAAAACAGAGGTGGAATTATCGCAGTCGATTACGATAGACGATTGTCGTCAAACATACGAATTTTTCATTTTTGCAATTATGGCAGACGATATCGACGGTTTAAGACGATAATTTCTGACGATAGGGTAGTAGCTATCGTTACGATTGTCGTTTGTATTGCTTTCTTTTGTTTTGTTCATTTATTCAATTTTAATATTCATCAAAAGTAAAAAAGCAATTCTCATAAAAATAATACTTTCAATCTCAATCTCATAGAAATAATAAACTTTTTGTTTTTCTATATGAAAATCATTTGCCACAACAATATCCACGGAGACGATATACAAATAATATCGATACCCACAAAATCGACTACCTTAATATCAAAATAAATGAGTATCGTAATTATAGACGATAGGCGATAGACGATGGTATCGACTCCCATAATGCCACCCCAGGTTTATTATATACAGATTCGATATTCACAAATAAAAATTATATTACTATTGTGTGATGCTTATGATTTTATGTGTTTTGATATTTTCACTACAATATATAAAAATATCTTTTTGTATAAAAAATATGACAAGAAAGGATATTGCACTAAATAATATATAATTCTTATTGTTGTTTTGTTTTGTTGTTTTGATTCACATTGTGTATATGCACAAACGAGGAGTAAAAGAAAAGAAGATAAAAAAAGGTTTTATTCAAAACATAAATTGAGAGTCACCATATATTTACAAATTATGTGTAAATCGTTTTTTAATATACATTTATGGTATAAATAGGTATGCTCGATATTTGTTGATGTTCGCCATTTTTCCCTTTTCTGGCGTCACTCTGGGTTTTTCTTTTATTGTGCTTATGTTTATTATTGTTTATTACTCATTGAAAAAATTTTTTTTCACTCAGAGTGACGTCATACAAAATTGTATATCAGCTGTTAAGCACACCTATAGTCTTTATACCCTGATATACATTATAAATTTTACCTAATTTTACCATATTTTTAACATGCGAAAATATTACCATATTTTAATATCACAATCAACAAAATATATTATTTCTTATTTCTGTGTTGTAGTTTTTTCTTCAGCACAACAATAATATAAAAATTTTTTTAAGATTTTAAATTTATATTATAGGTTTTAAAACGAATTTTTTTGGAAAATGGGCTATTCTTCTATTAAATATAAAAATTGAATAAAATATAGAAAATTAAAAAAATAAATTTTTGCGAAAATTTAGTGCAGATCATTTTTCTCTTAATTAATGTAAACAATTTTCCATCTTCGTCAATAGATTATAGATTTTATCATTATGAGGTAAACACAAACTAAACACAAAAAACAACATCATTGTTAACAAAAAAGGATTATTGCGTACATTTTTTGCTTTTAATTATTAAACCCAAAAACTATCAAAAGAAAAAATCTCAAATTATAATCTATTAAAAAGTATCTGAATCATAACAAATTTATATACAAAGCATGATCGGCGGTGACAAAAAGATGTGAATAAATTTATATTATAAAATTGATACAAAAAATGTAACAACAAATACAACAATAACAATAACGAACTAAAGAATTATATATTATTTGAATTATGATATTTTATTTGGTAAAATATCCTTTCTTGTCATATTTTTTATACAAAAAGATATTTTTATATATTGTAGTGAAAATATCAAAACACATAAATTCATAAGCATCACACAATAGTAATATAATTTTTATTTGTGAATATCGAATCTGTATATAATAAACCTGTTTTTTTTGTTATAGATTCCTTATACCAAATGTTATATATACGATATCACGATATAACATATATATTATAAATATTTAAAAATATGATAACGAAAGACCACAGTGTATCTTTCGTTATCATATTTTATTAACGAAAGATACACTGTCACAAAAGCTCTAAGTATTTCAAATTTTATATTTTAACACTTTTAAAAATAAATTGAGCTTCTACACGGTACGAAATTATTTTATTTTATGGATGAAAATGTTTCATGTGTTTGGAACCTCTATATATATATAAACTCAATGGTATTACCCACATAAATGCCTTCTTCTAATTCCTTAGATTCTACTAAAATCAATCCCGTGCGTATTTTCGATTTGATTTTTAATATCATTTTGCATCTCGGCGGTATATTATAAATTTCCACTTGCGTTTTATTATTTGGTTCGTTAATTGCTTCACTTCTTTGATATTCATTCCTCTTCTTCATAATAAATTTTTTATCTTTCGTATTATATTGGTTTATATTTGTTTATTGTATTTTTTTATTTAAATTGATTTCTTGTATATTCATTTTTCTTTGTTCTTCTTCCTCTATACATTCATCTTTTTTGGTATCCCTACTAGTTAAATTATTATCGTCGTTTAAATTACCTTTAGTTTCAATAATATTGTTTATAATCGTATCATTCGTTTGAGTTTGATTTTGTACTATTATGAATGATTCCCGCAGCGAATCTTTTTCGGTAGTGTCCCATAATTTTTTAACGGATTGATTTCTATAATTTTCCGGAAGTGCTTGGTCCTTCGAGAATAAATCAATCAAAAAATTATTTACAAGAGTTTCCGATTCCTTCATTTCCAAAACCGTTTCTCGTATTTTATTTTTTTCTACTATTTTTATTTTTTTTTGTTTCTGCTTTATTATAATACGAAATTCTTATTTCGTCTTTTCTCATTTCCGTTTATATCTGTATTATTATTTCTCAATATATTATCTTCCTTTATATTTTTATTAATAATCTTTTTTGTTTCAATTATTTTGCTTTCGTTAGATGTATTATTCGGGTATTCAACACTTTCAGAAAAATTATCGTTTAACTGCGTATTGGTATTGGCCATAGCGTGCGAGAAATGATTAAGAGTTTGCATAGGTAGCTTCATAAATAATGTACCACAATGGCCAAACACCGATAAAGTGTTAGCAATGGCATTGATTATAGAAGTTCCGTTAAGAAAATCTCTCCCAATTAAACCGTTTGCAGGTATACCCTCTGTGTCTTCGATGACACCTAAGGTAATTGATAATGTACTTTTTCTCTCTGGCGAACTAATGTTGCCCGTTATTGACCCCCGTGTTATATCCGATCCTCCGAATGCTCCACCTATTTGAACCTTATATAACGCGTTAATTCCATTACAATTTTTTAAACTATTTATTTTAATTAAACTTATTTCCGCACCCGTATCTACCAAGAATATATCTTCACCGGTTTTACATATGTCTATGGGTAACCTTATAAAAATTTTTTCCGTATTATTGTTAATTATGTATTGGTTAATCTTTGTTTGTAATTTCTTTTCTTTTAATTCTTTTTCTTGTATTATTGATTCTAATAAATTGATTCTATCTTTTAAATTGTTTAGGTTACTCATTATTTCTTGTGGACCAGAACTGCGGCTTTCCAGTTTGGTAATTATTATTGGTTTTTGGTTGTGTTTTGTTGTTACTTGTGCCTTCCTCAATAAATGTTATCATTTGTTTTGCGGGGGTGTTGTTTTGGAAATGCATGTTTCTTCTGTTGTTGCATCGTGAAAAAGTATGTCCCAGACGGTTACAGTAAGAGCATTTCATAATGTTATTATTATTATTGTTGTTGTTATTATTTGTATATCTCGAATTGTTATTGTAATTCGAATTATTATTATTATTACTATTGTTACCATTATTAGTAACGTTATTACCACCATTATTTTTATAATTATTTCTGTAATTATTATTGTTCCTGGAATTATCACCGTTACCGTTATTATTACTATATTGTTTGTTATAACCCTGTCCCTGGTTATAATAATTATTATTATTACCCGTGTTGGTATTATTATAATTTCCGTTATTAGTACCATTGAAATTGTTTGGTGGTCCCATATTATTATTATAAAAGTTAGTGTTTGGTTGGTTATTCCTCATATTATTATAATTATTGAGTCCAGGGGTATAGTTATATTTTTTAGCCATTGGACAAGTTTGGTAATTGTGACCGTATACTCTACATTTGGTGCAGAATGGTGTGTTTTGTCTTAAACGACAGTCGTTGTATGTATGATAGAGTTTGTCGCAAAATCCGCATTTTATGGGGTTGGTGTTGGTGTGTTTAAATGGTTCGCTGTTTGTGTTTAAGATGAAATTATGTGGTTTTATAATTGGTTTTGCGAATGGGTTGTTTGATTTTAAGATTTGTTCTACGTTTAATAATTTTTCAACCGCGTTTTCGAAACTCATCTCGTCCAATGTTAATGCGTATTGTTTTAGAGTTGGGTCCACTAATCCCGATTTAAGTACTCGTAATTTGGTGTTTTCAGTTTCTATCGCCAATACCTTGTACACATCTTTTGTAAAGTTTGACCTCATTATTTCATTTACGTTAATTGCCATTTTTTCAATTCTTCTTGAAAATGAGCTGATTGTTTCATTCGGTAATTGGTATGTGTTTCGTAATTCGCTATTTGCGATGTCCTGAGATTTCTTTGAAATGTAACGGTCCCTTATCAGCTGTGTGAAATCCCCTAATGTGTGTATGGTTTTACTTCTTATCAATTCGAAAGCGTCTCCCGATAAACGGGTGCATAATGCCGTCACCAAAATGTCCTCCCGTTCTTTTACGTTCTCGACGCATCTAGCCGCAAAATTACATGCCGTTAAAAATTCGTGTACCTGTCCTACTAGATTGGGGTTTGCTTCTCCCGTGAAACGTGGTACCATTGTTGAAACCAATTTACCCAGTTGTTGGTATTCTACTGCGTGGTTTTGGCCCTCCATGTTTATTGTTTCTATTTCTTCGAAACTCTTTTTAATTTGTTGTTTTATATTTTCTAGACCTGTGTATGTCGTTTTTGTTAATTGTAGTTCGAATGAAATGTTTGTTTGTCTGTTTTCCACCCAATTCAATTCTTGTTGTAAAGATGCTATTTCTTCTTGTCCCTCAGTGTAACTTCTATTTAGGCTTATAATATTCTCAGTGGTTTTTTCCCCCAGTGATAATTTTCCAATTGCCCGTAGTTCTCCCTCTAAGTTAAGGTTTGTTTCGATAAGGTGTTCCAATTTATGTCTCAATATTTTTTCGGAATGATCAAAATATTTTAATTTTTTGGTGAGCTCCTCTATTTTATTCTCATAAATGACCGCCTCTTTCTCGTTGTCTCTTTGGATTGCTTTGTTATATTTAATGGTATCTTTGAGGTGGGCTATTTCGATTTTTAAATTTCGGATTGCCTTATCCTTCTCCGCCTCTGGGTATGAAATGAGTCTATCTATTATGAACTCGGTAGTTTCCAATTGGCCTACCACATTAAATTTTAAACTAATGTGTTTTCGAATTTCTCTGATATCCCTGGCACTCAATTTTTGTTCACACGTTATTAATAGGTTTTCGTGGAGATTTTTTATACTCTGTTTTAGGTGCTTTGTTTCGTGTCGTCCCTGTAGGTATTGCTCATCCATTTATTAACGGAAAAATATTTAATTGTTTTTATTTTTTTTTTTTTACCATTTATTCAATAAAAAAAAATTAATAATCTATAACTGTTTTCATTAATTTAAGTCAAACGAAATGTTTTTTATTCCATATTATTTACTATATATTTCGTTTCATATTGTTATTATTTCTATTATTATATTTTTTTTTTGTGTTATTTTATATTATTTAATTGTTAAGCGATTCTTAAATTTCAAAATTAATTAAATTGTTCAAAAATTTTGTCAAATCCCGCTTGGATTTTCCGATCAATATCATTTTTGTATGTTTTCAATTGTTCCTTTTCTGATTTCAACTTCTGGGTTAGTTCATTTTTTAATTTTTTATCCGCCGTTATGTTAATTATATTTTTTAGTTCTTTTATGTTCCTCTGCCAGTTTACTTTTTTCCCCCCACGTCTTTTTTCTCGAATTGGTTTAGTTTTCTCTGTTTTTGGTACTGGGGCTACTGGTAATCCATTTCGTTTCCTATATGCTTCGATTGTTAGCGGCTTCGGACCAATATTTGGGTTTAATTTTATTAACTTCTTGTTTTCTTTATTTATTGATTTACCCCCTTTCCAGCAATGTTGCTGTGGTATAGCGTATGAACCACTTGTAATTTTACCTTGGTTTTTTGGTGTATCAATATCCCCGCAGATGCCTTCCATCCAATTTTGTGCCATAAAAGGAATATATTTTATTTCTAGAGTTCATTTACATAAGAGCATTCATTTATTATTTTAAATTGTTTTTTGGGTATTTTGGGCGAAAAATGTATCAAATTTAAATTTATCAAATATTTGGTTACTTTTTACAGGATATCGATAATGTTGTGGGTATTGGTGTTTTACATTCTTTATATTTTAAAAAATAAAATATAATATATATATAGCAAGGACGAAGCGTCCATAGAATGAATGTAATGACTCATTCCCTTTAAATAATCAGCAAATTGTTGATTATGTAGAATTAAACCCAACGTTTTAAGAATTATAAAAAAATCACATTCATATGGTCTCATATATTTCGAATAATTATGTAAGATATATATGAAGAATGAATACATGTTAGCATTCCTATTGTTATTATTATATATATATTATACATACTTTGTCCAAACTCCAAACACCATATTCATTTTCGCCTCATATAGTAATATACATGTAGAAAAATAGACGACAATTCCTCATTTATGTGTATAGTTTCGTTATTATGCGTGTGTTTTATAAACATAATGCGTCTAGTAAACTCATTCTAAATACATATAAAAAATTAATGTGTGCTCTTATATATACCCACGGTGCGTGAAAAATAAAATCTCTATATGCCTAACTATTGAAAAAAGAATGAGTTTCATTTTGCATTCTGTTTGGTTGGTGTTCGATGATTGTATTTTATGAAATAAATCATTATCATACGTTTTGTTTTCAACTTCCATGACGATGATGTTTATTTGCCTTTCTCCTGTTGGTAAATGAATATATCGTAAATTATTAAATGCTAAATGGTATATTTTTTGTGTAATATATTGGTAATAAAATTCATTAGTTTTTTAGGAGAAATACTGTTATATTCATATATAATTTTAATATTTTTCATAGGCAGCAATACTGAAATATATTACAATTCGTTTGGATGTTTTATTACTTTATTTTATAATTGTTTTTCAATATCCAATTTTTTTTTCAATATTAAAACATATCTAAGAAATCGATGTGGCCAAGACAGATTAAGTAACTTATCCCTTCTTTCAATAGAAAAAGTATTTTTAAAATACTTAAAAAGCAATACTGATTTTTATAATAAGACCATTGATCAATTTACTATCAAAGAAAGAAGAATAAATTTAATTTATAAAAATTAGTTGCATTATGAATAAATAATAACTTTCATTAACAACACATCAGCATTTTAATTTGTTTTCTTATGCTGTTTTAAGGATTAGGCCTACTGGGGATACCTTTAAAAAAACGAATCAAAACCCTACCTCAATCAGGTGATTCGAAAATGGTTTACCTAAAACACGTGTTTATAAAATACATTATCATGCCTCAATTTCTTCCGCAAATCATTCAGTTGACGTTTTAAGAGTTCGTAGTACAGCACACCCAATTAGTCCCACTAAATGCACAGCAATATGTTTTGGCTGTGAATATTTCGTTTTGTATCTGCCCAATGACATGTAAGCGATCGTTTTTCTGTCAACTACTAATGTATAAAACTTAAAAAATATTTTATTGCATACATCGTGAAGGACGGAAATATACCGACAGCGTTATATTGATATTTGATATACAATAATACTCTTAGTACAGTGCTTCCATTTAAAAAAATACCACGCCACGTGACTGATATATAGTGTCTATGTATAATGTCGTATTTAGTACATCAGTCAAATTCTGTAAGCTCCAAGATAAATTATCACGCATGAAAACGATAATTTTATTGCTTTTACTTGGTTTTTACATTCTCTACCGATTTACTTTATCTTGTCGGGTAAACTTTATGTCAAAATTTATCATTGTGATTTATCTTATGATAAATCATGAAAATTTGTTGTCAAATAAAGTGAAGAGTATAATAAACAAAAATCCAATTCATAAAAATAATAATTACCTATTGAAAATAATAAACAATTACGAATCTAAAATTTAATAAAATTAATAACATATTTAATAACAAATCAAATTTAATTAAGGGAATTATAGTAAGAAAATTTAAAAACAAATCAAAAAAAAAAAAAGGAAAAAGAAATAAATGCCAAACGAGTAAGTGTGTTAAATTACATTTAATTATTAACACAGCGAATGTAAAAAGTCTGTTTCAATTTTTATTCTAGGCCAGGTAAACGAGCATCAATTGAACAGAAGGAAGTTTTACTTTCTTTTTTAGAAGAAAACTTAAATTTTGCTCACGAAAGACGAGAACCCTACTATTTGAGTGGTGAATCATTAAAGACATTCAATGAAATCGAGAAAAAAAAATTGGAAATTGATATAGATAGGTTAGAAACCGAAAAGAAGAAACTAGAGTATGAGAATCAAAGACTAGAGCTTGTTAAACAAAAAATTGAAATTAAAAATGAATCTTTATTAATAATGAAAAAAGCAGTGGAATGTTTGGAGAAGATAGGAAATGCTATGGCTGAAAGTCACTGTAATTTAATTTAAAGAAAACAAAAACAATTTTTTTTTGCATTAATGTTCCTTGTTTTTTTTTTCTATTTTCTTATGTTTTTATTTTTTTATTTTTCGCAAATGAATTTTTATATAATGAATTAAAAATGTTGAATTAAATTTTATATTTATTATTCCTAAACATTTTAAATTAAATTTTGAATATACTGAACTTAATGACCAAAATATTCCCGAACTAATAGTTGTCTGGCAGCACTTCCTCTTTGAAAAGCAGATTCATTTTGATCCAATTCGTGGGCAACGTGCACATCATCATTTAGATCGATTTCCAAACTAATTTCTTCATCAGTAGGTAAAGGGTAATTATTTTCAATCATCATATTATATAGAACTGCACAAGCGTTTATAATCGCTCCAGCTTTTTGTGGTGTATAATTCAGTATTCGTTCCTTGCCTAGTATCCGAAACCTTGCTTTCAATACTCCATTTGTTCTTTCTATACAATTGCGAGATTTTCTGTGTGATGCATTATAATCTTCTTCAAAAGCATTAACTGGAATACGAATTGGTGTCATCATCCACTGTCTTTGTTCATAACCACTATCACCAATTAACCATGTTGAGGTTACACCATTTTCATACAAGTCTTGTAAGTTCCTACGTACTTGACTGTTGGACCAAATAAATTGATCATGTGCGGTACCTCCATATCTTGCATTAATATTTAATATACGTAAATCCAAATCACATATTAACTGAACATTTTTAGTATGTCTGTTTTTTCGACCATTATAATAGACATGTTCAATATCCTTATTTGGAGTCTTGATATTAATATGTGTGCAATCGATAGCACCAATTATTCCGGGAAATCCAAATTTATTATAAAAACTACAGTACAAATATAAAAAAAGTAATGGGACAGTTGGAATATAATTTACATTTAAACTCACCTTTGTTTAATTCGTGATCTCGTAATTTGATCTAGTGGAAATTTAATATATCTTTCAGATAAATTATTGTCAATTGCAAATGCTATCAATGATATACATCTTGATACCGTTGTTTGGGATAATGCTAGTAGGAAATCCTGTCCCACGTTTTTCTGGTATCCACCTGATAAAATTATACAATATGATTACTATTACAAGACATTTTTCTTAAATATGCTTACCATTTGCAACAATAAGGCTTAGAAACGCTAAAACTTGAAAATGGTGTGGTATGCTTGTAGATCTTTCAGCAATTCTCATTGTTGGTTGTATACAGTTTATTAATTCATGCACCAAATACTTTGGCAATCGATAAAAACTTTCGAAGATTCTATCGGGTATATCAAACGGATCCTGTGTATCGCGAAGATTTTTTCTTGAAATTCTTAATAAATTTCTATTTTCGTATTGTCTTTCACTTTCTAATAAAATTATTAAACGATAGATTTCACTTTCTAATAAAATTATACACTTGAATCTAATTAAGCATATATATATATAGCAATTTAATATTTGTCAATATATATAAATAATATATTTTTATTTTTTATCAATTATTAATATAATAAATAATAATTACCTGCAAAAAATAAGTTCTGTTTACTAATTTAATATTGATTCTGTCAATATATGAAAATATAAGAAAATGTAATAGATTTTATATTTATACACTGCTAATTTTTAATTCAGAATTATGAATAAGAAAACTTTAACGTGCTGAATATATTTTGCTACAGAATTCGATTTTAACGAAGCAAGATAAAGTTCATAAGATAAATAAGCGTGATATGTGTTTTATCGTTTTCAAACGTGATAATTTATCTTGGTGCGTACAGAATTTGACTGCATGTATGAAAATGTTATTGTTCTTTTTTTTCTGTTTTTTATATATGATATATTAATGGTATTGTTGATATATGTATGTATTATGTATGAGTGGTCTCGTTTTTATATGTGGATATGTTATAATTTTTGTTTGGAGTTTTTTTAAACAAAATTGTATTTCTCAAAGGTAGTTTTAATTTGTGTCGATCGCTATGTTTAGTTTTAAATTATTGTTACATGTGCTATTTTTAGTTTTAAATTATTGTTACACTATTGTCGTTGAAATGTTTATGCGGATTATATACTGACACGTGATTGTGGAAAAATTAATTATTGGGATTTTGATTAAATTAATTAAATAATATTTTAATGTTAATTATGTTGGTTTCAAAAATTAAAAAAAAATAAAATTGTGTGTTTGGAAAAAGAAATGAAAGGATTTAAGTGAATTATTAATATTAACGTTATTAATAAACGTGAATTTAAATTTGTGTATGTTTAAGCCATAATATTTTAAATTTTTTATGCACAATTTATATGAAAAAGTTATCTGTCAATTGGAATATTGTACATTATTGAGGTTGGTTTTTTATATTTTAATATTAATCAGTAGTTTTTCCAAAATCGTGTATTTGTTTTGTTCAATAATGCTGGCCGTGCCAATTATGTAATAAAAGTAAAAAATATACATTAATTTTTATATTAACTAATTTTGGGGCTTATTCGAGTTACCGGCTGCGCCAATTATGTCGTTATCCGAGTATGACATAATTAAAAACCAAACACTTATATTTCTGGTAGAAGATTATTTTATTAAGATTAAATTTAATATTATTTTTTACTTACATTTTATGTCTTTAAAATTGAATCTAATAATTAATTATATAAAAAATGTATAAAATAAAATATTTGAAATTGTTAACTAATTTTCTCAATTCAAACAGCAGAGCAGTTGTGCTCCACTTTATTTCAGACTCTAAGTAATTATTATTCTTTAATATCCAAAGGTTAACGCAACGTTAAAATTAAAGTAATTACTTAGAGTGAATTTCAGTTAACAATTGTGTAATTTTATGAATTACATGCTTATTTATAAGAGTTATTTCTCCCTCCATTCCCATTTCAAATTCAATTTTCCTGGCGGATTACATTTTCATCTCCGTGTTTTTATTAATTTATTCATTTGATGATTTTCATCTGTTTAAATTCATGGGCACTTCCCCATTATCAATCGAATTATCGTATATTCTTTTCTTTTTCACAAATGTTGTTAATTATTCTTATATATATATATATATAAGAAACCAACTTATATATATCCAGAAACTAACCTATATATATCTATATACATTTCCCCATAAGCCCATTTATTTATTGATATATGTACATATCCATAATTATATTCAAAGACTTATGTATACATATAACTATATATTTAATTTATCCCATTGTCTTAGCTACCTTTGGTAACTCCCTCGATCATTTCTTATCATCTTACATTCATATACAAACATAACCATATCATTATTAATAAATTGCGTATCCTTATCAAATCACACGTATATGCATAATTTACTTTTGGCGTTATCTTAAGTTTTTATATATATATAACGATATTCCTAGCCATAACATTTCTTATTACCATATGTATGTATATTTAGTGTTGCATGGTATCGATAAGGCAAAATTAGTAAATAGTATCATGATATTTTATCAAAACGTAAGGGGACTTACAAGGAAAGACTCCCGGGTGTGAGAAGCCGATTTGGCTGAATTTTGGATATGTTGTAGTACTCGAAAAATAAAGAGACCCATATTTTTTTTTAGCTGCTAAATTTCACTTTTAGGGGGTGAAATCCAAGATGGCGGCAAAAATGAAAATTCGCCATAACTTCTACAATTATGCACCAAATTCACTGAAATTTGAACAAACGTCAATTTTGGACTAATCCGCATATTTCATAGAAGAAACTTTTTTTTTAAATGTCAAAACGGTGATTTCATTCAAGATGGCCACTACCCCTGCATGCATCCATTTAATATCGAATTTAATGTATAACTTCTACAATTTTAGTCCGATTACGATGAGCTTCGGATATTTTGTAGTGCTCATGAAAATGAAAAATGCAATTTCTCATTTTTTTGAAAAAATGACTATTTGAGGTTAAATTTAAGATGGCGTCGAAAATGAAATTTGATCATAACTTTCTCAACTTTCATCGGATTTACTTCAAATTTGGTTTGTAACTTTATTGAACTTTGACTCACATATCCCAAAATAATTTTTTGGAAAAGACAAGATGGCGGCTTCATTCAATATGGCCGAAAAATCGAAAATTCATCATAACTTCCCAAATTTTCACCGGATTTTCTTCAAATTTGGTTTGTAATTTTATTGAACTTTGACTCACATATCCCAAAAATAATTTTTTGGAAAACGACAAGATGGCGGTTTCATTCAATATGGCGGAAAAATCGAAAATTCATCATAACTTCCCAAATTTTCACCGGATTTTCTTCAAATTTGGTTTGTAATTTTATTGAACTTTGACTCACATATCCCAAAAATAATTTTTTGGAATAAGACAAGATGGCGGCTTCATTCAATATGGTGGAAAAATCGAAAATTCATCATAATTTCCTAAATTTTAATCGGATTTTCTCGTATCGAATTTAAAAAAAAATATAATTCACTTGAACACATTTTATTTATTTTTTGTCAAAGAAAAACATTAATAATTATTTAATTTATGGGTGATAATGATAATCTTCAAAAAAATGTTCTAAACATATGGTTTTATTGCACCATGAACATGTCACTACTGCTACATTTGAGCATCCTTCAATTTCACACATTGCTATAGTAGATTTAGTGAATGCAACTTCTACTGGATTTTCGAATTCTGCTGGTCTGTGGTTTATATATCTACTTTTAAACCAAGAATATTGAAAAAGATTTTTATATCTTGGTGCGGACAATTGATTATGTACCAGCGACTGCAACTTTATTATATTATTACGTATGTGTAAATCAATTCCTTGGTCATTTAAAAAAACTATCTCGGAGAAGTGGCGCACATAATTCTTCCAGATTCTAAAACCGTATACATCGAGTGGTTGTATATCACCTGTAGTTCCTTTCGGAATGATCATAGTTTCAATTTGTTTTCCAGTTGGGGTGCTGTCTTCAACTACTTTTTTACAATGGCCTTGATGCAAGAATTGTCTTTTAGGGGGCATGATGAGACTGCTGATTCGGTGAATAGAGGAAATTTCATAGAAATGATGAATGTTTTAGCCAAATATGATTCAATTCTGTCGCAACATTTAAATAATGCTGGTCAGTTTCGTGGAACCTCACCAATCATTCAAAATGATTTAATTGAATCCATTGCAAAATTAATAAATCCAAAATATGTGATTTATTGCTAACTCTGTATTACAGAGTTACATATTATTCCAGGTGGTTGTCCCCCCCCCCCCCCCCACCCCCAAGGTGTTTAGTAGTTTTTTTTGTTCTTTACCAGTTTTTAAAGTGAACAAGTACCCTTGGAGGTCCAGATCCGCCACTGATATGTATGTTTATATATATAAGTTGAAATGAATTTCTTGAATATATATATACACATTTTTTTTTATTGAATGGATGAACTATGAAATATAAGGTATTCCGTTGTGTGTATTTGTTCAAATTGTTCATTTATGTGTAAAAAATAAATTCTCTTATAGATTTGAAATTTTTTTGCAAGAGGGTATTTTGTATTTACATCCCACCAGTTAGTAATATTTCATTATATGACAATTTAATTCAATGCGTTACGGAGCTGTCATCTGAAATCTGTGGTGTTAATGATGAAATAATTATTTGTGGTGATTTTAATTGGCCACGCATAAATTGGATTCATTCCCTTGATGGGGATTATATGTGTCCGTTAAATGTTAATGGAGAAATTGAATCCACTTTCCTTGATGAAATTGCATTGGTTGGTCTGAAGCAACTTAATTTCATTAAGAATGGTAATAATAGAATATTGGATTTGATGTTTGGGTCTGGTGATTTGGATTTCCATGTTTGGAGATCGCCTGATTATATTGTATCTGAGGATACCCATCATCCTGCTGTGATACTGACATTGAACATGACTGTTAAATTGGCATCTAATAATGATGGCATATTTTATTTTGATTTTAAAAATGCTGATTTTAACAATTTGAATATTTTACTTTCGGAGATTAATTTTGACTACTTAAATGAATGTGAATCAATGATTTATGCTTTGAATTCATTTTACAATATAATGTTTAAATGTTTTTTGAAATCTGTCCCCTTAAAATGTAAATCAACGAAATCGGGTGATCATCCTTGGTATGATAGCCAACTGAGAAATGCTAGAAATGAAAGAAATAAATTGTGGCGTGTTTATTGTGGGTCCTTGTGTGACCTTAATTATTCTATTTATAATTCTGCATGCTATCGTTTTAATGAACTTAATACGGCAAAATATTCCGAATATATCGCGAAAATTGAATCCAAGTTGACGCGGGATCAAAACGAACTAATGGTGGATATCCTGCTCAAATGCATTATAATGGTGTATTTAGTGACAATTTGGCCACCAATTGTAATTTATTTGCTGATTTTTTTGAGAATTCGTATGACAAAGTGCTGATTAGTGATGATAATTTTGACTCTGGATTAATCCAGTCCTACGATTATTTGCATAATATTTGTTTTTCAATTAGTCCTGAAGATATTCGTAATTCAATTATGAAATGTGATGTTAAATATTCGTCGGGTCCGGATGGTATTCCATCAGCTGTTCTTGTTAAATGTGTCGATGTTTTGTCTATACCTTTGTCAATTCTGTATAATAAATCTTTTATTACTGGATGCTTTCCTGATATATGGAAGAAAAGTTTTATTATCCCTATTTATAAATGTGGTGGTCGAAATAACATTTCTAATTACCGCCCTATTTCTAGACTTTCATGTATTCCTAAACTATTTGAAAGTATTATTACTGATATTGTTGTATTTAATGTTAAATCTATTGTATGTCCTCAACAACATGGTTTTGTTCGGGGTCGATCGACAACAACTAATTTGTTAGAATTTGTATCCTATTGTTTTGATAATTTTAATCTTGGAGCACAGGTTGATTGTGTCTTTACTGATTTCAGTAGGGCATTTGATAAACTTTCACATGGTATAATAGTAAAAGGGCTTAGGAAAATGGGCTTTGGTAATGACTTTGCTTCATGGATCGAATCATATTTGAAAAATCGGTCGTGCCGTATATTGTTAAATGATGTTATGTCTGGTTCCTTTAACGTTACTTCTGGTGTACCTCAGGGTAGCCACTTGGGACCTATTTTATTTATTTTATTTATAAATGACTTACCATGTTTTTAAATACTCTGAATGTAAAATTTATGCGGACGATGTTAAAATCTATAGAGCGGTTAATTCGATTAATGATTCGCGACTTTTACAACTTGACCTTATTGCTTTTAAAAATTGGTGCGTTAATAATAATATGATTTTGAATATTGACAAATGTAAGGTACTTAATTGTAGTAGAAAAAAGGTTGTTTTAAATTATGCTTACCACTTTGATGGTATTATTTTGGCTGAAGTTGACAATGCACTAGATCTCGGTGTTTATATTGATCGTAAATTAAGTTTTAAATTACATATTGACTACGTTATAAATAGGGCCAATATAACAATGGGTTTTATTTTCCGTGAGTCTCGTGTATTAATGGATCCGTATTGTATTCGTGCATTGTTTTTTGCTTTTGTTCGTTCTATATTGGAATATGCGTGCCCGGTTTGGTCGCCATTTTATTTAAATGACATATCTAGGTTAGATTCAATCCAAAGAAGATTCCTGAGGTTTGCCCTTAGAAGCCTTCCTTGGAGTGATCCTACTAGATTACCTAATTATAATCAAAGATTGGCATTATTAAATGTGCCAACTTTAGAAAAACATCGCGAATATATAGGATTATCCTTTGTTTGTAATTTATTAAAAAATAAAATTGATAGTATTGCTTTAATTAATAGGTTGCAATTTAAAATAAATGATAAGTGCCTTCGATCGGTGCCATTCTTTCATTTATGTTGTTATCATACCAATTATGGCCACAATAATCCTTTGCATTCTTTATTAAGAATTTATAATCTTTATAGTAACTTGTTATTGGACAATGATGTTAAAAATGTTAATTTTAGGCTAAAATTTTTTAATGGTACGTAGTACTCTGTTTTTTGCTTTTTATATTTTTATTTATAATTACTTCTTATTTTGTTATTTTCAATTTTAATTACGATATTTAACGTAATTAATTGTTCTAATTTAAATTGTATTTAAATTGTACATTAGAATTTAATGTGGTTAAATAAATAAATAAATAAATAAATACTTAAATACTTACCGATACAGTTCTGAATGATTTTATTGGAACATTTCCATAATTTCAAAAAACTTTTTAAATTATTCAATCCACTATACTTTTTTTTATTATTCGGCATAACTTTAGATGTATTTTTTGGATTATGTATGAATCACAATATATACATAAAGAAATGTTTTTCTTGAATTTTCTGGAATGTATCAAACAATCATATTTTTACAGAACACACATTACACAAATAAAATAACATTTTAATTTCCTTTAAATTGATTTTATATTTTCACTTATTTTAATATATAATTTATTAAAAAGAATAATTTTTTTAATAATCCAACACAAAAACCAATACAGTACACTCTTAGAAAAAAGAGGATGAAAATCATCATTTTTTTATCATTTCAAATGATGACACTGTGTCCATACTTTTTTTGGTGTCAAAATTTTGATTTTATATTTTCATTTATTACAATTGATTTTATATTTTCACTTATTTTAATATATAATTTATTAAAAAGAATAATTTTTTTAATAATCCAACACAAAAACCAATACAGTACACTCTTAGAAAAAAAAGGATGAAAATCATCATTTTTTTATCATTTCAAATGATGACACTGTGTCCATACTTTTTTTGGTGTCATTTGGCATAAAGTTAAATCTATCCTTTCTTAATAGAAGGTAATTAATCCTTTCAGGGGATTAATGAAAGTATTAAATTAATGCTTTTCAAAGGGTTGTTTTTATGGTTTATTCGAGAGATGGTTTTTATCCTTTTTTGTTTTCAAAGAACTATTTTCCTCCCTTTATAAAACATGAATATGATGATTTTAATAACCTGTTTTTATCATTCCGTAAAGGATTAAAGTGATGATTTAAAAAGATCATTTTTCTCCTTTTATAAAGCATGAGAGTGAGAATTTTAAAACCATGTTTTTATCATTTCATAATAGATTAAAGTGATGATTTTAATAGACTGTTGTTATCGTTACGTGAAGGATTAAAGTGATGAATTGTCAACATCATTTTTCTAGTTTTATAAACGATGAGAGTGACCATTTTAAAAACATGTTTTAATCATTTCATAAACGATAAAAGTGATGATTTAAAGACATCATTTTTCTCCATTTATAAAGCATGAGAGTGACATTTTAAAACCATGTTTTAATCATTGTATAACGCATTCAATTGATAATTTGAAATGATCTTTATATACTTTTTTTAAGTTAGTAAACTTTTGGTTAATTAAATGGTGTATTTTAGTCCGTTCCTATAGGGTGGATGTAGTTGTTGTAAGGAATAATTTTCTATACGTAAAAAGCCTTAAAAAAATTATACAATTAAAAAAAAAATTTTAAAAGTAATTGATGTAATAATATAATTTATTATTATAAAATTAATAATACAAATACAAAATGAACACTTGTAACAAATATATACTTTCGACATTCTAATAATTTTGTTTTATGTATACTATTAATAACTCATATACCTTATATGTTGCCCATTTAATAATATCTGTTTTTAAGTGTATATAATTCTTTTTATTTAGTATGTGTTGATGATGGTGAGTTTAAACTGTCGAAAACTGTTAAAGAACTGTTAAACTGTTTTTAAAATAAAAATAATTTGTTCGTTTAACATCATAAATTTTAGTTTTTAATTTATGTGTTCGTTAATTTTAAAATTATTTTAGATTTGTGCGAAATCAAATTAATGTGTAACTAGAACAACAATGATATTACGTTAAATCATATGTATAATTAAAATTAAATAATTAATTTCAATCATTTAAAATTCTTGTAAAAATATTAAAAAAAAATGGAAAATATTTTTAATTATTAAAAAAAAAAACTAAATTATTAAATTAGGAAAACTGCTATTAATGCCCTGAATTCAATTTGGCTTCCAACTTTTTTATATTATTATTAATGACGATATCAAATTGGAAAACATAGTGTTGGATGAATTTATAAAACGAATTTAAACAGGCACAATATTCAAAATTGAAAATGAAATGCAATTTAAATATAAAATCCACAGAATTATTAATGCATGACGTGTTAATTGGTATTAAAACGCCATCAACCGCTACAAAATAGTTTGATATCGCCTTCTTATTCGAGCCAAATGCGATTAATACAGGTTGGGTTGATGGCAAACTTCCTAACATATCAGTTAAATCATTTTTAAAGACAATAAATGTTTCTAATGCGGTGATCAATAATTCTCTTTTTGCATTTGCGGTTTTGCTGTAATTCACCGGTGGCAATAAACAAATCAATTTAAAAAAAGATTTAACAGTATCATCCCATTCTAGAAGTAAAAATAAAAAAACACATTTTAGACATTAGTGAATGAATAATATAATTTTTGTTTATAAATTTACCGTTTATAAGTGATTCTGTCTTTTTAATTACAGTAGGTGTTGACGAAGTTGTATATATTTGATTTATGCGGTTAACGATGCCGTCCCATTTAACCACTAATTTGTAGTTTTTATCCGGATGGAGAAACGCCCAGTCATATAATGGCTGTAAAAATTCGATTGGAATACAATATTAGGATTTAATCTCTGTTGAATTAATAAGACATATATAATTATCAATTCACCGAATTGTGTTATAATTGGAAATGTTTTCGTTATTTCCCTTCCTAATGTTTTTCTATACGGAAAACATTCTATGTATTTTTGTATAATGATGTCTTTTTGCTCGGCTATCGATGCGTGTTTCAGGAATTCAATATTATTTTCGTATACGTTATTGTCATTGATGTCCTCTGTGTACTCAACTTCTTCATGAATTTGCTGCAACTGGAAAATATTATTTTTTATACTTTATTGAAAAATTATGTATATAAATAATTAATGGATAATAGGGGAAAAAATTTTTAATTAACATAGCGCAGGTGATAGCCACAATAAATATTATTGATGTAAACAATCTGCAGGATGAGTATGGTTAATGACTTAATTCGTATAATGCTATCAGTAATAGTTAGTAATACGCTATTCGAAAAAATGTAGCTATTATTATAAAAATGGCATATATAAACCAAGAATATACAGTTTAATCTAATAGGAGTAAAAGAACAGAAAAACTTTCCATTTTAATTCCGATCACAGCAATATTTTGGAATTTATAGATTATTCAAGAATAATATCATATTAGTGCTGTTATGCTACGAATTGTAAGATTTATCATAATATTATTGCAATTGGGTATCATTTGTACCATACGTGTTATACCGGAGTCATATCATGGTTTTCTGTTGAGGAATAGTTGAGTTTTCTGTTGAGGAATAAATCTAATTCAATTCAAAAATGGGTATGAAGATTCGCTTTGAAGTTATTTTTTATACAGATAAAACCGGCAATTATCAAGTAATAAACAAAATTTGTAAATAAAAATATAAAAAAAATATAATACCTTTTCGCGTTTTTGATATATCAATCTAATTTCTATTCCCACGAGACCTGTATCAAAAACTTCACAACGGTCTATAGAATACACCAATTTATTTAAAAAACACGGAACAGTAAATGTGTGTGTGTGATGCGGAAACGTGGATGTGGCATTCAATGTGTTAGAGATTCTTTTTTAAATACAAATTTATTTTTGAAAAGCAATTAAACCAAAATAATATTTTTCAAATCTGTAAAAATTATCCTACTTAACGTATAAAAGTTGTACGTGAAAATGCATATTAGTGATAATTGCTTTTGTGTCTACACAGACATGATCAACTGTTTCTTGCTCTATAATATACATAAACGGAAACGAATTATATACCGATTGGATTTTATTTGTTGATAATACTATTTCAGAAATTAATTTGTATTTTGGATTTTATATTTGTATATTATTCTTACGTATGGTATTTCAGAGTTGCTGGAAAATCTAGGTAATAGCTCTATGCATAATTTTGCATAGTGAACTTTGATTTCGCTTTTCGGATAAGCTGTGTCGCAATACGACATCATACATTGCACGACGTTTCGAACAAAAAGTCTTCTTAAATTCTCTCTCAAATCATTATTTGCATCAAAATATGGAAATATTACCTTCCCATCGTGTGAATTGCATAATTTCTCCTTTAGTAACTGCAAGGATGTTAATTTTATACATACAAAATTAAATATAAGATAACAGTAAAATTAGGAATTTTAGATAAGATAACAAGTTCATAATCATTATAGTTTGGTAAAAGGTAAAGTAATACAAATAGCGTTCAGGATATATCGTGTTCAATATGTTTGTAGAGAAAGTCTAATGTAAGCCTTTAAAATGTATGCTATAAAAGTATAAAATTGTAATAAGTAGTTAGGTAGTGATAGTTAAAAAGTAATAAGTAATGCAATTGATTGAATACAAGTTGTTTTGTAGTATTTTATAACGCGCGAAGAGAAGAGATAGATAAGAAAGTAAGCGTAAATTATTATTTGTAAAAAGATTCAATACTACATATATCACATTTATTTGATTGGTCAATATGTGATGTGTATTCCAATACATTTTATATTATAATTGAATTTATACCTTTGCATCTTTTAAAGAAGATGACGATGCTGAGTAAGCCGATGCGGATTGTTTAATTCAATTAACTGGTGATTTAATAAATATATTTAATTTAATGTTTAATTGAATTAGTTTTTAATTCAATTAAAGTATATTATAACAATTTCAATTCTTAATGTTAACTTTATGTTGTTGCTGCTGCAGCGGTTAATTCAAGACTATATCTCTATTATAATTCATTTTAACTAAATCTATTTAATTATATATATATTATATAAATAATATAAAGGTATATGTGTATATATATATATATATATATATATATATAATTAATATTATATCAATATAATCATAATTCAATCATTATATATAAATCTATTGTAATTGATTATTTATATATTATAGCGAAGGAGAATATAATTTATTCCCACATAATATATTTTGTATTCCCGTATGCAGGGCCGTTTCCCAACATACTCCCCCCATTGAAGGGATATAACCTTCAATTCTTGCCATGTTTAATTCTTGTTGTCTTCATTTATCGGCATCAAACATATTTTGCCAATAGGCCTTTTGTAAACACCGCTTGGAGTACGAATTGTCACGACACGCGTTTTGTTATCTTGCCCGTTGTGTAATTGTTCGATTCTTCCCACCAGCCATTCATTTGTTGGTCTTTCATCATCAACAATGATGACCATATCACCAAGCTTGATGTTATTACCGCCAGCGACTCGCCACTTATTTCTTTGCTGCATGGTATTGAGGTATTCTCTTGACCAGCGTTGCCAAAAGTGTGCCTTTATGGTTTGTATATGATGATACCGCTGTATATTGTTGATTGGCATCTCTCTAAGCGATGCATTACTTCCAAGTAAAAAATGATTTGAGGTTAGGAAATCAGGATCATTTGGATCCGTTGATAGAGGATATAGAGGTCGGGAGTTTAATACCATTTCTATTTCGGAAATCAATGTAATAAAAGCGTCATAAGTTAGATACGTGCCTTTAATTGTCCGGCATAAGTGATATTTAACCGATTTTACGGCCGCCTCCCATAGACCACCCATATGAGGTGCCCGTGGAGGAATAAATTTCCATTCTATGTTACGCCTTGACATTGTATTGAACATATAATCATTAAGTTTATCCTGCAAAAATTGTTTTAATTTATTATCCGCGCCAACGAAATTCTTTGCATTATCGGAGTAAACCTTACGTGGTGCACCACGTCTAGCGATAAATCTTGTGAACGCCGCTAAAAATCGTTCGGTGGTTAAATCCGTCACCAACTCCAAATGCACGGATTTAGTTGTAAAACAGACAAACACCGCGATGTAGCCCTTTAGGGTACACTTAGAACGTACAATGGGTTTTAGCGAGAATGGTCCACAATAATCGACGCCGGTTATATCGAACGGTCGCGATCCGACCACACGATCGGCGGGCAAATTACCCATTATTTCGTTTTGGACAATTGGCCTTGCACGGAAACAAGTTATACACTTTCGACAAATTGATCTCGCCATATTTTTCCCATACAGTGGCCAATAATCCTTTCTCGTTAAAGCCAGCAATAGCTGTGGTCCAGCATGTAGACCCCCCATGTGGATGGCCGTCATTATGCATCTTGTTATATGATGCGCCGAAGGTAATAGAATCGGATGTTTTGATTCGAACGCAAGGGTAGAGTTTTGTAATCTGCCACCAACGCGTATTAATCCGTGCCCATCCAAAAAGGGACCGAGACAGAGTAAGAGACTTGAATTGGTCAACGCCTTGCCAGCCGCAAGCATATTATATTCCATAGAAAATTCAGTGCGCTGCAGAAGTTTAATTATGCAGATTTTAGCATTCGTAAGTTCCCACAGAGCTATGGAACCAATATTCCCCGTTTCCCGAGGGACACGCGAATTATGAACAAATCGGAACAAACATGCGACGACCCTTGTTAATTTGTAAAAGGATGAATATCTCTCGAGAATATCAGCCTCCAATTTAATGACCGAGAGCATTACCGAAGGCCGCAGTTCCGGAAGGATACTCGAGGGTATTCCCGCTGGCATAGATTTATCCAACGACCAAGCGGATTCGGACAGAATGGGTGGACCATACCACCAGAGCCGATGTGTCGTAATTTGATCGGCCGTCAAACCCCGAGACAAAGAATCAGCGGGATTGTCCTGTGAGGCAATATGTCGCCAATCAGCCACATTTGTTAATCGCTGTATCTCACACACACGATTTGCCACAAAAACGTTAAATAGATGTGATGAACAATTTATCCAACCCAACACTATAGTTGAATCCGTCCACAGATAACATGACTCGATGGCAAATTCGATGGAATTAGCCTCCTTCTCGAATAATCCAGCCAATAGCAAAGCAGCGCACAATTCCAGCCGCGGTATGGAAATTTTATCCAATGGAGCAACCCGGGAATTAGAACCGAGCAAGGCAACGGTACAGCTATTGGTGTCTAAACACATGGTACGCAAATAAAGGCATGCACCATAGCCAGCATTGGAGGCATCCGAAAAACCATGCAATTGCATACGAGTGGATCGATAGGGGTTTATGTTTCTGGGAATACGTAACCCAGGAAGTGATTCCAAGGAGTTAAACAAGGCCTTCCAATTCTCTTGAATCGGGTTCGGCACCGCCTCATCCCAACCAACTTTGGATGTCCATAATTGTTGAATTATGAGCTTAAATTTAAAAATTACAGGTCCCAATAGACCCAATGGATCATATAAACGTGCGACATTTGATAAAATGCCCCGTTTAGTAATTGTGGAACCCATTGTTAATGCCGGGACGTGGAACCTGAAACTGTCGTCACATGTATTCCATACCAGCCCCAACGTTTTAGTAGAATTATGCCCATCTATAAGCATAATATCATTCACGCCACCATTTTTTAACAAACGAGACGCCAGAGCGGCATCATTAGTGCCCCATTTTCTTAAATTAAAACAGGCGCTCTGCATCATCTTATTGATTTCGTTATACAAATCCAGTGCCTTTTCCATTGTATCGGCCCCGGTGAGCAAATCATCCACGTAAAAATCATTTAAAGCCACCGTACTTGCCGTAGGAAATTGCGTCGCTCCATCGATTGCAACCTGCTTTAAACACCTGATTGCCAAATATGCAGATGGAGTCGTGCCATATGTGATAGTGTTTAATGCGAATGTATGAATATCATCCGCTGAATTATCCCTCCACATGATGCATTGTAAGTGCCGAAATTGTGGATGAACATATATTTGGCGATACATTTTTTCAATATCGGCCACCATAGCTATGTAGTGACGCCGGAATCCTAATAAGACCTCAAATATATCGCGCTGTATATCCGGACCAGTGTGTAATATGTCATTTAACGAGAGACCAGAGGTAGTTTTTGCGGAGCCGTCAAACACAACCCTCATCTTCGTGGTCGTACTACTTTCCTTCATGACTGGATGATGCGGCAAGTAGTTGACAATATTAGCACACGAATCCCCCTGGCCGTACGTGAACAACGACATATGTCCCAAGGAAATATATTCACTCATGAATTTATTATATTCACATCTTAGCGCAGGGTTGCCATTTAAACGTTTCTCAAGCGAACGGAAGCGACGCTCGGCCATAGGCTCGGAGGTACCCAAACTGGAAACATTATCCTTTAGAGGTAAATGAACGATAAATCTTCCATCAGGATCGCGTTGGGTAGAACTTATAAATAATTCCTCGCAATACCGCCCGGTTGGCGAAAATGTGCTAGGCCAACTTAATTGTTCAAGTGCCCAGAATTTAGTTAATGTTTTGTCAAGATGCTGCAATGCATTATGACGAGGCGAATTACGTATTACACCCGTAAATAGTTTATGATGTAGAGGTTGTTCAGGAGTCATAGCACCAGAAACAATCCATCCAAACCTAGTTTCCCGTACACTTGGTAGATTTTTTCCCAATTGTACTTGCCCATTCATCAGGGTGTTGTAAAATATTTCTGCTCCCAATAATACATCGATTGGACCAGAAGTATAGAATGATGCGTCAGCCATATGTAAATCAGGAGGGATTTTTAATACCGTACGTTCCATTGAGAATGTAGGTAAATTATCAACGATATTGTTTAGCACCAGGAAGCCAGCCGTCGAGCGATACGATCCATCTAAAGATTCAATCATTAAATCCGACGATTTTTTAATATCAATTCGAGCATTACTTATTCCACTTACCGGGATGGATACGTTATTGAAAGATAGAGCCAATTTTTTAAAGAAACTACTTGTTATTAAATTGGATTGAGATCCAGAATCAAGCAATGCCCTGCACTTGATTTTGTCCCCCATTGCATCAGTGACAAATATTTGCACAGTGGCCAATATTATTTGAGAGCCCCCTGTTGCACCCGTAAACACAGGAAATTGTTCCCGTTGAGGAATATTAGTTATTGACACCGTTGTTCCCCGTTGGCCGTCGTGCGCACTCGAGGGATGCAATAAATGGTGATGACTGCTTTTGCATATATAGCATTTATGGAACTTGCACTGCATATTTGGGTGTGAGTACATGCATTGTCCACAAAGTTTATGTGAGGTCACAAAAGCCAGGCGTTGTTGCATGGATAGTGCCCTGAATTGAACACATTTGTATAGTCCATGATTTTTGTTACACATTGGACATAACTCGCTAAGTGTTGTACGAATGATATTACGTTTTTCATTCTGATTAGAGTGAAAATTATGATTTCTACCGGTTTGGTTTCCCACGGTTGAGCAAACCGTTGATGAACCGGCTTGAGAATTCAGACATTCGGTTGCTTGGCAACGCTTGTTTAAAAATGCCGTCAACTCGTCAAATGATGGGAGATCATTGGCAACATTGGTTGTACAATGCGTTTCCCAGTCACTTATGGTTTTGTTGTCCAATTTGGATATGAGCATATGAATCAATAATGTATCCCAATGTTCGGTGGGTTGATCCAACGCCTTAAGACACCTTAGATGTCGTTGTGTTTCGTCCAATATATGGCGTAATGCATTTGGTGATCCAAATTGCATAGGAGCCAATTCAAATAAATCCCTAGTATGATTTCGCACTATAAGACGAATGTTATGGTATCGGTCGTTTAATAATCGCCAGGCTACCATATAGTTGTCCACGGTGATATCGATTGCATCCACAACATGTGCAGCATCACCAATCAACGCCGCTTTTAGATACTGAAATTTTTGAATAATAGAGAGATCAGTATTATTATGTATAAGAGATGAGAAAGTATCATGAAATGACATCCAGTTTTTATAATCACCACTAAATCGAGGTAATTCAATTTGTGGCAAACGTACTTGTACCGTTGTATGAGGAGTGGCAATGGTGTTGTCGTTTTCAGCTATGTCACCCGCAACCAAGGTATTATTTGCGGGGCCGTGGTTACTTATAATGGTATCCATTCTCGCAAGTACGCGGTAATATAGTTGCTCAAATGCATTTCGATCAGCCAGAATCACATCGTCAGTAGTATTCTCAATCAGTTCAATTTCAAACTGGACCTTGTCAAAGTCATCAAGTAATGAGACAGTCTTATCACGTCGCAACCTTAACTCACGCACGTTTATATTGGCACGTTCATCAATGCTATTCAAAAAAGTGTCCAATCTCATTACAAATGCTTTGCTTGCGTGACTTTAACCTGGTCATTACATGAATATCGATGACTTGCTGTTGTTCAGTCATAATATTTCCGTACAGATAATTCTTTGAGATTATGTAGATATTAATATAGATTTTGTTTTCGATTATATAAAAACCAATTATAATTATTATATATAAATTTAAAACTCGATTAGCGGCAGGTAAAAAATATTTTTTCCGATATTGAAATTATAAATGTTAATTTATAAATGATGATTTTAAATTGATTTAAAAGTGTTCTTTGTTAAAAGAATATAAAGGGTATTGTTAATTATTCTTTGTTGAAAGAATATTTTTAACGTTATAGAGTACCGCACAATATGAAGGTATACGCCTTATAACGCATAGAATTTCGTTGTGTAAAAATGGAAAGTTCTAGTTTCTCCAATGAAATATTCAATTTGTGTATTACGTGATTATATTTATTTCACAATTTCCTTTAAATTGATCAATACAATGTTTAATTTATTTTCCCGTGAATGCACAATGGTATATGATTATAATCAAATTTTATATATATAATTTATATTATATTATATAATTTATATTATATATGATAAAATCAACTACCGTAATAAAAATTCAAATTCAATACTAACGCACATAGAATGAAAATTGTTCTACGATGTATACAATGGTATACAGTAAAACCACATTAACACTGTACTTATTAACTTATGAACCTTTATTACAATGATTTTATTAATAAATGATGATGGATTTAACAATAATTAAGATTAAAAGGAAAATTATTAACTGGAATATTTACCTGGAAGTAATACTTTCCTTACACCAATATTTGTTTTTTGCAGTTGTAGTAAGTTAATTAAATTTAACTGTTTTGCTGATTATTTTTTTATTTATGCAATTCTGCAAATCCGGCTCGAAGGACCAATGTTTAATTCAATTAACTGGTGATTTAATAAATATATTTAATTTAATGTTTAATTGAATTAGTTTTTAATTCAATTAAAGTATATTATAACAATTTCAATTCTTAATGTTAACTTTATGTTGTTGCTGCTGCAGCGGTTAATTCAAGACTATATCTCTATTATAATTCATTTTAACTAAATCTATTTAATTATATATATATTATATAAATAATATAAAGGTATATGTGTATATATATATATATATATATATATATAATTAATATTATATCAATATAATCATAATTCAATCATTATATATAAATCTATTGTAATTGATTATTTATATATTATAGCGAAGGAGAATATAATTTATTCCCACATAATATATTTTGTATTCCCGTATGCAGGGCCGTTTCCCAACACGGATGAAGACGATTCTAATGTTGTAATTTGAAAATCGTCACTCTGGACTTGTATGTATAAGCTACAATCAGATTGGTATTGCTGTATACAATCAAAAAACAATGAAGCGGGAAGTAATACACCGTATTGATCATTCAAAGTAATTGGTCCTGCTATGCCGAATTCACATTTCACTAGGAAAAATTGCAAAGTATTGTAACGTAATACGAAATGGAAAATAGTAACTGCTTGAATAAGGGGTGTACACATTGAAATCCGATAAACGAAATATTGATGTTGTTTATGCTCAATTCGAGATGAGTATATTAAAACATATTGAATATTAAGATATTTCATAGCTTTCTAACACACATTTACAAAAAAAGAACAAGAAATTCATACACCCAGCGAAATATAACAATTTGATCTAAATAGTTTTTTATTTTGTTTCATTTTAAATATAAAATACTCAAATTAAGATGAAATTCTTTAAACATAAGAAGAAAACACTTATTATAATTAGAAAATTAATTTAAAATAAAAATTCTATATTTTTGATATAAGAAGAAAAAAGATTTTGATTCCCGAATATAAAATTATTTGCGTCAAATAAATCAATTGTTTGTTTTAAATTGCACTGGGATTTATATAAAGTTATTGTTCATTTTATTTTTAAAAGATCAAATTTTTAACAACATTTTCAATAGTTTTACTATTTAATACAAAATTCTTTACGATTCAGAACAACAAACGAAACATTTTAAGTGTATTGGTAAATATGATAGCAATTTGGAATAAAGTTCCCTACAAACCAATTGTTCGTTTTATTCGAATGTTCGCAGATAACGAATAATTTGCGAAGGTTTGTATAAACAGAATAATATATATAAACAGTACGATTTATACCAATGTATAAAAATTAAAAAAAAATATAACATGCATATGTTTATCGTGTGTGTTTCTCATTGTATTGCGTGGCTGAGTATTCACATTGATTTTCATTGGATAGAGTTTTTATTATTTTGTTATTTTGATAAATTTTGTTTTTATTTACTTTATTTATTTATTTTCTCTAAAAATAGACATTTAGTTTTTGGTTACTTATATATATATATAAATAGAAATGCTTTTTTAAACAGAAGAATTTTTTTTTCTAAAAATAGACATATTTTTTTCTATACAAAAAAAAAAGTGTTTACTAAAAATATACTTTTTTTTTGTTGCGTTTTTCTTTTTATATTTGAAATATAAGATATGAATATATACTTCATTATAAATAATACAAATTTAATGCGTCATAAATGAATTTTTACTTCTTATGCATATAAAACCACAATAACAATAGGTTTAATTCGTTAAGAAATCATTTAATTTTTAATTGCCATTGTGAACTGACGACATAGTGATAGTGTTTTATTAATATATAATATATATGTTACGATAAATATAATTTACATTTTTTAGTTTTGTGTTTTTTTTAGTCAATTAGTTTTTTAGTTTTTTATTAAGTTAAACGGAGGTGTTTTTTATTAAAAGAGGTGGATTTTATAGGTATGTTTAATAATAATTTATAATTTTTTGTACGTAATAAATATTAATTTAAATAAATCATTATGATATGGATGCGTGCTTGATTTTTATAATATTAATTATAATATATTTGATAGAATTTGTTTGTTCTATCAGCTATCTATTTAGCATTGTTTGTTTAACGTACATTCACCTAATCTCACTTGTTCCCGTAGTTTTGATAGTTTGTGATTACTAAATAATAATTATTTTGGAAAACCAGTCAATCATTATTAAATAAACGCAAGATTCGTTTGAGAAAAGAATTCAGTTTGTACATAAAAATGATTCGTAAACGAATCGTAAAAATGATTCTAAAACGAATCATAAAAATGATTCTAAAACGAATCATAAAAATGATTCGCAAACGAATCATAAAAATGATTCGCAAACGAATCGTAAAAATGATTCGCAAACGAATCATAAAAATGATTCATAAACGAATCGTAAAAATGATTCGTAAACGAATCGTAAAAATGATTCTAAAACGAATCATAAAAATGATTCTAAAACGAATCATAAAAATGATTCGTAAACGAATCATAAAAACGATTCTAAAACGAATCATAAAAATGATTCGCTTTCGAGAAACCGTTTAGTCCGCCATATGATTTAAAATTGATTCGCTTTTGAATTCGATTTCGAACTAATTGTTCGTAAAAGCGATTCTATAGCGAATCATTTGCGAATCAAATGGTTTGTAGGGTTGTTTCATATTTATATAAAATATTTATATAAATATTTATTAAAATATATTAATTTAAAATTCGGAACTCTTGACATCTCTGGCTAAGTGCAAGTGGCTAACAAACACATTATAATGCAATAATATGCAATGCAATAATATTGCAATAACGTGCAATAACGTTTTAATACGCAGTTTATTATTTAATGTTATCGCGACAAGTACTGTTTTGAGAATTGAAAAAAATAAAAATATATTTTCTTTTATTATAATTTTGTGTAAATTTGTGTAAAAAAATATCGCGCTTTATGTTATATCTTATTATTTATGTAAAGAAATGTGATTATTTTGATAACAGAATATATAAAGTATAACAAATCAAAATGGTTGAAAGTGAAAAATTAATTTTTCTGGATGCAGATGGAAACGTGTTGTTCAATGAAATAAGTAGTGATGATGATGAAATTAATAATAATGTACCCATTGAAACAGAAACAATTGATTTAATAAAATCTTGGGGTATTACATCGTTAGATACAATACAACATATAGAAAAGAATAAAATTACTATTGATGTTTTACAAATGATGGACATTGAAGATTTCAACGATTTGTTTGTGGGTCGCTATATATATAAGCTATATTTAAATTGAAATAAAAAACAAGTTATTATAAATAATTTTCCTTTTTATATGCAATATTTTATTAATTAAAATAAAAGAAAATTCAATTTAAAACTATTTAATTTGTATTTAAAATGAATATCAATTGTATTTAAATTAAAAAGTTTTAACTATTTAGTTTAAATAGGATTATTATTTGATTACCCAAATATGCAAACTATTTAGATCAAATTGATAACAATGTTGATTTAAGAGTGTAAATATATTATTAATAAAATGAAACGCATTTTGAATTGAGAAAAAAGAATTTTTATTTTAAGAATGCTATTAAAATTTGAATCAAAATAAAAAAAATATTTGTTGTAAGAAGATGGCTAATGAGGCAAAATCTATGAGTATTTCTATTTAATATCTATTTGAATTAAATATTGTTTCACCTTGTTTTTAATATTCTTTTTTCTGGGTGTATGTACGTAATGCAATTGGTCGAAGGTGTACACCTCTTAAACACCACTTAATATAAATTGAAAACAGATTGTCGATTATTTATTTATTTGAATGATATCTATGAAATAATTGAATTCACTTACCTGCATTTAAAACTTCGTCAAACTCTCGGGTGATGGTATCAATCTTTATAAATCTATAATTGAACTGTTGAACGAATTTTATTATTAGCGACATGGTACACGGTACGATATGGTACTTGTTATTATATTTTAAACACGAAAAATCGGAATGTCTCACAAAACACTTCAAAAATAAAAAATTTTCTAAACAATTAAACAACAAAAAACATTTTTATTTTTTTTAAAAACCACAAAATTTTCACCAACACAACAAAAAATGCAACCTGATATTTTATAAAAAAAAATTAATGTAAAATTTTTTTTTGATTTTAATATCGCGGAGCGTGGACGATGTGTACTGCCCGAAATGAGAGAAAACACTGAATTATTTCAGAAATTTTACAAAAATTAAAAATATAAATATTAAATTGATATTTTAAAAGTGTAAATTTTATCATTTGAAATGATAATTCTAAAAACTCATTAAAAGTCAAATTTATTTCATCCATTGTAAAGTGTAAATAAAATGAAATAAAAGATGAAAAATGATAAATTTTGAATGATATCTACCATACATTATAAGTATGAGAGTTTATATATTTTCCATAAATCAGTTTCATCCTTTCTAAAGGGTCAAAACAACTTTTTCTAGGTAGTGAATTATGAATCGTTTATTCATAGAGTTTATCATTTGCAAATGATGAAATTTTTTCATTTTTTGTTTTCATCCTTTGGAAAAGATAAAAACTGCATATTTAAAAGATTGTTAGAGAATAGTTTTTTTAAACCATGATTAGTCATGAATATCATACAGTTTATTGGATATACATTTGATATATGATACCATCAAATGTTGCATTTTTGAACACGATATTCATATTTAATATACGTAATTCCAATAAACGTAACGTTGCATTTCAATTACATGAAAAAATTCTGTAGTGGTACATACATGAAAAAATGCATTAATGCATGAGGATTTTGACGAAGTCTTAACTCTGATCGATTTTCAGTCACTATACTGAATAACAATAGCGTGGGGTACGTATAGGGATAATAGACACTGTCTATTCAAAAAATATCCAATAACAAATCAAAATTTAATCAAAAATATTAATTTAACATAAACAAATACCTTTTTTTATAAGTTGCGAAAATATTTTCCTCTACTGTAAATTATATAATAGTCGATAAATATATATTACCAATATTACGTAAAAAGACACATTTATTTATGTCTATTTTTGGATAATTATATCACAACACAATACACCCTACAAACCATTTCATTCGCAAATGATTCGCTATAGAATCGCTTTTACGAACAATTAGTTCGAAATCGAATTCAAAAGCGAATCAATTTTAAATCATATGGCGGACTAAACGGTTTCTCGAAAGCGAATCATTTTTATGATTCGTTTTAGAATCGTTTTTATGATTCGTTTACGAATCATTTTTACGATTCGTTTACGAATCATTTTTACGATTCGTTTATGAATCATTTTTATGATTCGTTTACGAATCATTTTTACGATTCGTTTGCGAATCATTTTTATGATTCGTTTGCGAATCATTTTTATGATTCGTTTTAGAATCATTTTTACGATTCGTTTGCGAATCATTTTTATGTACAAATGTACTGAATTCTTTTCACAAACGAATCTTGCGTTTATTTAATAATGATTGACTGGTTTTCCAAAATAATTATTATTTAGTAATCACAAACTATCAAAACTACGGGAACAAGTGAGATTAGGTGAATGTACGTTAAACAAACAATGCTAAATAGATAGCTGATAGAACAAACAAATTCTATCAAATATATTATAATTAATATTATAAAAATCAAGCACGCATCCATATCATAATGATTTATTTAAATTAATATTTATTACGTACAAAAAATTATAAATTATTATTAAACATACCTATAAAATCCACCTCTTTTAATAAAAAACACCTCCGTTTAACTTAATAAAAAACTAAAAAACTAATTGACTAAAAAAAACACAAAACTAAAAAATGTAAATTATATTTATCGTAACATATATATTATATATTAATAAAACACTATCACTATGTCGTCAGTTCACAATGGCAATTAAAAATTAAATGATTTCTTATGCTGAATTTTTTTCATCGATGTTCTACAACGGTGTGGTGAAGTCCCATAGTATTTGTTATTGTAACAACAACAAATTGTATGGGACTTCACCACACCGTTGTAGAACATCGATGAAAAAAATTCAGCATTAATGAATTAAACCTATTGTTATTGTGGTTTTATATGCATAAGAAGTAAAAATTCATTTATGAAGCATTAAATTTGTATTATTTATAATGAAGTATATATTCATATCTTATATTTCAAATATAAAAAGAAAAACGCAACAAAAAAAGTATATTTTTAGTAAACACATTTTTTTTTGTATAGAAAAAAATATGTCTATTTTTAGAAAAAAAAATTCTTCTGTTTAAAAACGCATTTCTATTTTTATATATATATATATATAAGTAACCAAAAACTAAATCTCTATTTTTAGAGAAAAATATATATATATATATATAAGTAAATAAAAACAAAATTTATCAAAATAACAAAATAATAAAAACTCTATCCAATGAAAATCAATGTGAATACTCTGCGTGGCTGATACAATGAGAAACACACACGATAAACATATGCATGTTATATTTTTTTTTAATTTTTATACATTGGTATAAATCGTACTGTTTATATATATTATTCTGTTTATACAAACCTTCGCAAATTATTCGTTATCTGCGAACATTCGAATAAAACGAACAATTGGTTTGTAGGGCATAGTCATTTTAAATTTAAAGTAATATTAAATATATATATATATATATATATATAACAAATTTCTCAAACGAATTTAATAGATAGCATTTTTTACTTTCTTTCGTTTGTATGTATTATTATACCATAACATTTTTTGAATATAGACTTTTTTCAACATGTCTTTTTTGTATTCTTTATGTTTTTAGTTATACTCATGTAGAAATATTTTATCGTCATTCTTTCTGTATACTTAATTTGGTGCGTTTGCTTTCATATATATTTTATTAATTATACGATTTGAATTTTGATTATTGACTTGATTTTGGAAATTTTTATTGGATACATGTTTTTCAGGTTCATGAAAATTGAGCTTATTTTTTTGTATAAAATAATATGACCATTTTCCTGCCTTTATCATGAATTAGTATCTATAATATATAAATTTTTCACTTTTTCACATAACTAAAATTTATGAAATATAATATATATGAAAATCTGTTGCGAAATATTAAATAAATTCTTATCTCATATATAATTAAAATTAGTTTTATTAGTTCAAAATGTTAAAATTTTCAAAATATTAAAATGACCATATGTTCGTATTCGTATGCGTTTTCAATAAAAAAAATTTGGAAAATAGGATATTTAATGGTTTTTTAATTTTTTTTTAATATTAATACTTTAGCAATGATTCAATTTATACCGTTTAGTATATTAAATTAGTGATTGAAATCTCTAAAATTGCCCTATTAAAAGTATCATTTTATAAAAAGTAAATATAATCCTTATGTAATGATAAAACACCATACTTTAAATGATGAATTTATAAAAATATCATTGATATTATGAACTATGATAAAAATAATCATCGACGAATGATAAAATTGGCAATTTTTTTCATTCATCTTTTTAAAAAAGTCTAATAATGATCCTTTTATTTTTTGTATTTTTAAGAGTGTATATGCGTTACGAAATTGATCAGCGTATGACAAAATCCAAAACTGATCTAATGATATTCAACGCTCGTTTGTACCTTTTAAATAAGTTTGGGTAATGAAAGAAGAAATGTTTTGTCCATGCGCCAAATTTTCTTTTCGCAAAGCAGAAATTTTTGCTTATCAACAGAAATATTCTGCAGCACCGCGGAACGTTCTGTTTGTGCGCAGAAAAAATTCTGTTTATTAGCAGAAAGGTTCTGTTTGTTAACAGAAATATAAGTTTGCCAGCAGAAATGTTCTGTTTATCAGCAGATATCAAGAAATAACATTCTAATTATTGTTAGCACGTTTCTTAAACTGCAGATGCTTCTGCTAATATAACAGAAATATCTACTTACCAGCATAAAAGTTCTGTTTATCAGCAGAAATGTCTATGTGTTAACAGAATTGTTCTGTCACAAAGGTACGTTCTGATTATTGTTAGTACATTACATTAACCCTTATGTTGAGATATATGTTTCGTCAGGCTCATTCCATCTTTAAATGCCCTTTAAACATATGTGTTCTTCTTCCAACTTGAAGAATGAAAACCATTCTCAAAAATCATAGAGTTAGATTGGTTTTGTTGACAGTGCTGCGATTCTTAATTATTCATAATGTCATATAAGGAACACCACAGAGCAGTCAGGCGCGCATTACATTTAGTTTAAAATCTACTTTGCACTTTGAAATGTTGATAACGTATACTGAATGTGGTAAATAGAAAAACGAGTGAGTATAATAAAGGTAGTTTTGTATTGCGCCAGTTTCTTAATTTCAAGGTACTTAATGAAATCATTTTCAATGCATACACGTACGAGAACACACACTTCAAGCTACGGCAATTAAGACGAAAATGAAACTGACAACGAAGCGCAAATTTTTTCGATTTTCTGTAATGTGTCCATTAACCCTCTAGCAGGACACACGGCCAAAAGGCGGGTATCAGATTTAATAAATTATCTCATCAAATTAGCTTAGATATTATATTGTCAAATCGCAAAAAACATCAATTAATCATATTTTCGTACTTGTGTTTAGTCTAATTTGTGTCGTGCTTGTGGTTGTGCGTTTATTAATCGCAAAACAAACATTATTACACATTACATGTAATTGAATTTTTTTTTCTGAAAAGAAATTGGCCTGCTAGAGGATTAAGAAATTAGTCGATGAATAAGCAGATTGAATATACATATATATTTTTTTCATTGTATTATTCAATATTATCTTTTTTGTATTTTTATTCACATTTTTTTATGCTTCGTGCAAATATACAAGACAACTATAATAGAAAAAATTAATTTTACATTATTAAAAAAAAATGTGAGCAACGAAATTTTAGAGAAACGTAAAACTATCTACCTAATTTAAGTAAACCTAAAGTTTTTCACTAAAAAAATTCGGCGTCAACGAAAAATATTTACATTTAGTTTTCGTTTCTTGGTTGCCAACTCAAATTGTTTATATGAAATATATATTTGACAACGAAAATTTTTTAGATATTGAATTTTCTTTTTAGTTATCGCTTTTCTTAATTGCCAAGGCATCACATGTGCAAATACACACAATCACTTAAGGTGTATGCATATATGTTAATGGCCCTGGTTTACCGAATCGAACAACTCACCTTTGTGCCAACATAAGGATTAAACTGTGGATGCTTGTGCTAATATAACAGAAATTTTGCATTCCGATTATTATTAGCACGTTACATTAAACTGCAGAGGCTTCTGTTATTATAACATAATGTGTGTTTGCCAATAGAAGTGTTTTATTTTTGTACATAACTTCTCTGCTTGTACGGAAGAAATGTCTTTGATATAATTTTACACTACAAATTTCTCTAACGCAGAATAAAACTGAATAACTCAAAGATAACGCAGAATAAAACTCAAAACTCTGATAACTCAAAGATTTTTAATGCATCCACTGCAGATGTTTCTGATAACTTAACAGAAATATTTGCGCATTCATAATTTACAAGCAACAGAACTGATTTTGCTGTATGAACAGAATCTCTGATACAGAGTAAAAACGATTTCTGTTGTCTTGGCAGAAAATCTGCGGTAACAACAGAAAGTAGTCTACTGACCTGTTAACGCAGAATTTTTTTTTCAGTGCAGGTTTAGTATTTTTATTTTCTTTCCAGAAAATTTATCATAATACTTTTTCGCCATATCTTTTGCCGTAGCTAAATGCAGATTAGCCGCCATAAAACCCTTCTGCAATTTATGCTTTAACTCCTGACAATGCTCGCCTTGTCGCTACATCTCGTTGCCATTTCCTTATTGCAAATGGATAATTTAGAATCCCCGTGCATTATTGTTTATCTCAATACCATTGTTGGGAATGTTGTTAGTATCTGCGCTATGTAATTCACTATCATCTAATTAAAAAAAACACTAATTTGAACTATTTAATATAATATAAAAAACTAGTAATCTGAAAATGCTGAACCACAAAAGCTTACAATATTTGTAAGAAAGTAGTAATATTATTACTTACCATTTCTTTACGATAATTGCCATCATTTAATGATTCATTTATATGTTTAAATTCATCTAAAGATTTTATAAAAGGTGTCTCCTTTAAAACCTTTTGATGATTGTTCTGTATCATTGAAGGCCGGCCATCGACATGCAAATGGTCTAATTTTTCGACAATTTCTTCCAATTTTTCAAATATCAGTTTTGATTTTATTTCTAAGTTAACCAATTTCCTATTTATTGTGGTCTTAAACGCGGTATCTTCGGAAATACTAATTGTACTTTGCTGTGATTGCTCCTTATTATGTGTATGTTTTTGTGAATGTTTGTCATTCAAATTTTTGGTACCAGTATTATTTTGGGATGCTTGGTCATTTTGAATATCTGTTGATTCACTACTGTCACTATTTAGAAAAATTGGAAATGGATCAAGCACTGAGTGCGATGGCGACGACAATGCAGAATCATCAGATTCACTTGACAATTTTATTTTTGCACTTGTTTTCCTTTGGAGTTTTCGCAATGTGCTGTTTTCATCTCCGGTATTGACATCTGAGTAAAGTTCCGCTGATTTTAATTTTTCTCTACCTCGTTCGTAACTATCTATAAAAAATTAGGGGTATTAAAAAAGTAATGTAAACAAACGTTATATCACTACCAAATACTATTCACAAAACTATTTGTTTTCATATTTTAATATATTACCTGTTTCCTATTTCAGAGTAGATTTTAATTATTTTGAACTTTTTCCAATTTTTAGATGGATTCGCTTCATTTTTTACGGCTTTATAGAAGTCTTCGTTATTTTTAACCACTGGATAATAACAGTATTTTCTGTCCTGGTTAAACCATTTTGTTGACACTATTTGAAGTCCGTCGTCAAAAAGCACGACAGCAAATTTAGGCATATTTTAGATACAGCTATACGTAACAAATACGTTAGTAAATAAAAAACAGTTATCAACTAATAAATTCATATCTTTAAGTCTAAATAAAAACAGATATATAAAATATATTTATGTGATTTCTTATATAATAACAATTTTGAATTAAAAAAAAAGTTTTAATTTATTCTGTGTAAAACTAGAACATCATCATCAGCAATTAATTTAACATACTTCTTTTTGATAAGCGTAACATCATATAGTTGTAAATCAGATAAATTGGAAACCAGATGTACATCAAATTAGCGAAGATGAACAAGGTATTGTAAAAAAATTGACTTTTGTTAAGTATTCCCAACTATGTGAAGAGATTCATCAATATAAATTATGTGTGCACTTCAACAATTTCACCTGATCTTAAACCACAACAATTATCGGGCGATTTTATAGTCAATCGAAAGTTCTGTAATATCAGGGATTTATATTGGACACAAGACTTGACTTGTAACAACGGACCGTCGTAGTGAATAGATGAAGCAACTGGTTGAAAATCAAAAGGTGTAATAGAAGGAGTGCTATTACAGCTCCTAATTTCATGATATCTTCTGGATATCTGTTGAAGCGGTTTGTCTTCTTTTCTCAGTATTGACTTCAGCGTCTGCATAAAGTTTTCATATTTAAATGCACTGATGAAATCTAGTGAACCAAATTTTCTCCTATCATAAGCCAAATGAATTAGACCGTGTAAATTATGAGATACATGATGAACGCCGTATAAATCAGAAAAAGATTTAACAAAATGTATTAATAATTTTTCGGCATAGTTTATTTGTTTTTCGTTCGCACTATTATCGCATAAAATTCGTATGGCAACGTGAAAAGATATAAAGTGAAGATAGACTGTTGTTTTTAATACGTTACGTAAACAAAGTGGAACAGTATATAATAAAAACTGTCGAAACTCTGTAGCTTTCCATAAATTAACATATTGCAATGATCGTGGTTTTCTGACAAATTCTGTGGGCATGGATTTGGAAAAGCTTTCGAGACGCTGAGAAATGGTAGTTACTTTACTATGAGGCAATCGTGTACACAGTGCGCCTCCCAACCAAATTTTCAATAACTTTTTCATAACACCTAAACACACTAGATGCATGTAATCTAAGGGAACGCCCGACATTAAACCAATATCTGAAATTTCATTTAATTTAGTATATGATATGTGATAATCTTCATCTACTTGATTGGCAAAATCGGCATCCGTTCTTTGTCTACAATTCGTATCCGGAAAACATATTCTTCCATTAATGTAGTTGCCCTAAACAGTACACTTCGTACAACTGTAATATCCGGAGTGCCCTTTCACTTTCAAGAGGAATGACTTTGCTGGGGCATCGCAAATAATATTATATATTGTGCACTTGTAACAAATACCTCTAAAATTAATTCCATTTTCAACGAGAAAAAAATATTTGCATCGACAGGTTTGCTTTCTCTGTGGTATGCCCCAATTAAAAACACTTGTTTAAAGGGAAAAATGGAACCTAATATCGGCCATAAACAACTGCCAGATGATTTGGAGATAAGAAGACCATCTACGTTTATAGAAATTCTTATAACTCCTTCTAAAGAACTTAAAGGTAAACTTGGTAAAGTTTCTGCAATTCCTTTGGTAAGGCCATAGTGACAGTAAGCACCCGGTGCCATGTTTTTAACGGTAGTAGTTCGTGGGGTGTTCAAAATTGTTCTAGCATCTTTAGGTAGATTTAAGTCATGCTTCCTTAAAACAGTAAGTAACAAATTTAATGTGTTATGAGGGACATTTTTTGAGCAGACCCAATTAGCAAGATCATTCTGTAAATTTTTCGGATGTTGTATTGAATTTGGAGCTGATGATGTTCCCATTGATTGAAATTCTGAACGAGAGTTATTTTTCGCTTTGTGATTATCGCTTGGGTATATAGTATCGGTACTAATTAAATTGCTAGGTTTAAAATTAGAATGGTAATGTTGCAACATAGTTATGTCTAATGATAGATGTTCTGCGTTTGTTGTATTATCCTCTATTAATTGTAATTCAATATAATTGTCTTCGTTAATTTGATGAACACAGGAAAAAATACCCAGCCCTATCCACTTATCAAACCCTAACATATATTCTAAAAACCCTTAACTACCAGGACATTATAAATTGCATTAAAGAAACTGGAATGCAATTCTAAAATAGTCAATACATAACACAACTCATAGAACTCCATATGGCGCATCAGTGCTAGGAGTATAAAAAAAAACAAGAAACTCAACCAACAACAAAAAACACGTGCGCCTGGGAATAAAACGCTTTGAAAAAAAAATTAAATCTTTAAAAATGTCAAAAGTTAGGTTAAATTCACTTGTTTTAACACGTTTTCACTTCATAAAAAGTTAAAAATTTTCATCGCTAGAATGCAGAATGAACGATATCAAAAAATTGATTAAATTAAATTATAGGAATTATCGAATAAATTATTTGGTTTAAAAAATTTTATTGAAAAAAGCCGCGCGCACGTGTCAAAAGCCGCATTCTGTTTTAGAAATGAAAAGAACGGTGGAAAATAAACCGTAAAACATTAAAGTTTACTTACCTTTATTTTTAACGATTAATGAGTAAAATTAATAATAATGAAATTATTATTTTTAATTTTTTTACTTGTACTTTAATTAATATAAATTTAATTAATACAAATTGCACAAATTCGAACACGAAAATAATCTTGATATTCTTTAAAATTGTCTGCTTTCAATGTAATTGTAAAGTGCGTAGTGAAATAAAAAATTAAAAATTTTTTGAACTGTAAATATTTTTTGTGCATCTTTTTGCATTTTTATGCATTTTTTTACAAATATATAATGTAGATGTGAGAGGTCGTTATTTTATTAAATTTTTCATACTCTAAAAAAGACCCCAGCTATCATGTGTGTATCTATTTATCGAATTGAAAAAAAATAAAAAGCGACGTCGAATTAAAAAGCGGTACTTAAGCACATATTTTATATTTCTATATATGACTTTGTTGAGTATTTTTGTTAACCCTTTATATGATTTTACTGACGATTTTACTGATTTTACTCAAAATTATACAGTACCATACATGTATACGATATACAATGTGTGGTTAATTTCTTTTACGCAGTTATAATACAGTATAATACCAAAAGGTCGAAAAGAATCATAATTTTTATTATTATTTGCTTAATGCAATTGTGCATTTTAACACATTTAATCATATAAAATAATTTGATATCATTGCCCTAAAATTAAAATAAAAAGCATTGATAAAATAAATAATAAACTATAAACATTTGCAAAATCGAATAAATACATCAATGCAAAATATATTTACGCAATGTTAAAAGTCAGATTATAGAAAGTTAAAATATAATTCTTCCTTTAAAACTACATAACATAAATAATAATTATATTTATTTCAATGTATCGAATATTTATTCTACACACACAATAATTCATATTTTTGGTATTATTATAATAGAAATAAAAGGTATAGAAGAGCACTCTCTGGTTTTCTCCATATAAAAATTTACAAAAAAATGTGGTCGTCATAAAATATAAAGAGTAAAATTATTTCTATTATTTTTGATTTATGATGATAAAGTACATATTTTTTTTCAAAATTAGACCCAGAATACAATGAACATTCTTTTGGTTAGATTTTCCTTCATTAAAAGTAACTCCTTCATTTTCTAAAAGATTTATTTCGTCTACAAGCTTTGTCAAACAGTTTCATTCCCATATTTCTTCATGTCCTCTGATTATAAAATAGCAGCTAAAAAAATGTTTTGCATGTTTAATGAATTTTTAATTGTTGGAAATGAATAGTATATGATAGATATTGATTTGGCATGACTTCCTAACGGATTGTTCATTTGAACATCGTCTATGTATATGAAATAAGGGATTGTAGTTTTGGATTGAAAATTTAAAATCTTTTTTTTCCACAAATCCCATTGAACGAAATTGGATAAATTGCCTGATTTATCATTCAATAATGATTTAATATTTTCAACAGTATCATTCAAGCGATCACCTTTTTCAAAAAATTTTTTTATTTGAAATTTCAATGGCAATAGCATACCTTTACTTTTTATTTCACCTAATTTTATTTCACCTTGAGGTTGAATTATGCCTATTTGTTTATCAATTGTAAAGTTTAAGGGGGTTCATATAAATTAAGGTTTTCAAGAGTTTTGAAAAATGTATAATTCGTTTGATTTTTCGTGCATTGTGTTTGAAAGAATGCTTCGATAGATTTTACTATGGGTGTGGTTATATGTGATACAATTTGCCATTGAATTTCATGCACATCATTTCTCTTAAAATTTGAATTGGAATGTAATGATAGTGTAAATTTAAGAGCATGTTGCGATATATCTGTAAAAAGCTTTTCAATGTTCAGCGCAGTTATATTAAATAGTGACTCATTGTCAGAGGTACTACTATTATTGCTTTCCAAGATATTAATATTTAAGCTAGGTACGGCATTGGAAAATGTACTACATGAGTTAGCTTTTACATTGTTTGATAACGGACTATTAAAAATGGGTAAATTTGGTGTTTCTTGTTGAGTATGGAAACGTGTTTTAAAATGTTGCATAATATGCATTTTAAATTACTTTAAATTATAGTTCTGAGAACATTTAACGCAACAATAATCATCTTATAAATTAAGATGATTTTTTTATAAATTAAAATATATTAAATTAATTTTCTTGTACTTAATAGACAAATTCATCTAACAAATTTTATAAAACTTTTATTTTTATGAAGGTCAAAATAACATAAAAGTGGAACTGTATTTTCGTATTCAAGTGCAAATATTATACCAGACCTAGAGGGTGTAATAATTGTACCCTATAATTACTCTATAATTATTACCGTGAGTAATTATTTTTTAAGTTTACTTCTAGACGATACAATTTTTTGGCATATTTTTTTTGTTAATATAAACTAACAACATAAAAAATAACAAAAAATTTATTGATTCATGAAAATGCCAGAGAAACAAATTTCATTTAACTTGCTAACTTCATTATTATACCTCTGAGGTATAATAATTACAGTGCATAATAATTACTTGATATTCGCGTCCACACGGTATGATAATTATTATACGGTAATTATTACACCGTCTAGATCAGGTATAAGATTGTAAAAATAAAATTATTTTATGTAATATATCAGAAGCTATCACAGGATATTTTATAATAAAGTATATTGCGGTATTGTTCTATGCTTGATTGAAACTTGGGAATAAAAACGAATGATAAACAATGAACAAAAAACGTAATAAATGAGATTTTTTTTATTAATTAATTATCTTTAACTCTGGTTGTAGAAAATAAGCATAAGCCAATATGAGATAATAAAATAGTTTTTTATATGATTGTAAATTTTGTTATTTTTAACTTACGATGTCTTTTATTCAGCTGCCTCGAGTATATGTTGTACTGATTCGATACAAGAAAAAATATATCCGATGCAAAGAGAAATCGAGACTGGTGTATGAGTCAATAAAATATAAAATAAAATAAAACCTCATTATATTTTGGGTACATACAATTTCCTTAACAATTTCCTTAACAAAGCATTAAAAACACATAAAATATCGCAAAAGAAAAGGCAGGAATTTGATTATATACAAAATAATTAAAATCGCATTTTGTTGTTTATATAATAAAAAAACGCTGCCAACACCTGGAAGGGCAACCACGTAATGGTGGCCAGATGGGTACGGGGTCTTAAATTTATCACCAATCAACTCCTCATAAAATTTTAATATATAATGAAAAAAAAAAATTCACCCCCCCCTCCCCGCTACCCCATACCCCCTATCCCCCCTACCTCCCTACCAATCAACTCCTCATAAAATTTTAATATAAAATGATGTGCCACACTAATATATTCAAATTCATTCCCAAGAACCCCATTGGCTTTATATGAGATCTCCTGGATGGGATGGGATCAGAAAAATTTCTTGGAATGGCATTTTTGGCATTTGGACCAAAACCAGTACATACCCAATTTCAAGCCAATTGGTTTGAAACAGAACGAGATTTCTCTAATCATCCCTTGGGTTTATATGGGAGCACCTGGATGGGATGGGATCAGAAAAATTTCTTGGAATGGAATTTTTTGCATTTGGTCCAAAACCAATACATACCCAATTTCAAAGTAATTGGTTAGAAACAGAACGAGATATCTCTAATCATCCCGTGGATTGGTATGGGAGCTCCTGGATGGGATGGGATTAGAAAAAAATTCTTGATACAAAAGTTTTTACATTTTTTATCAAACCTCCAGATCCAAAATTTCTAGTCAATTGGGTAGAAACAGAATGAGATATCTCTTATAATCCCTTGGATTTATATGGGAGCTCATGGATGGGATGGGACCAGAAAAAATTTCATTGGGAGGTAATTTTTTGCATTTGGTACCAACCCCTAAATCCAAAATTTCAAGCAAATACCTTCAAAACTCATTGTGATATACGAGAATCAAAAAAGTCGGAAAATTTGCAAGAGAGGGTGTGACATACCCCATCTTCGAACTTAACCAGCTCTACGTAAAAAAAAGCTTATGCTGAAAATTTCAGACAAATCCGTCGAGTAGTTTCCGAGAAAAAGTGGAGATAACCGAGCGAGCGAGCGAGCGGGCGGACAAAAAAGGAAAAATTTTTATTCGATTTCTCACGATAAAAAGTTCCAATTCGTGGAGAAAAGTGTAAAAACAGGACCTTAATTTTTTTTTTTGGAAAACCATCACTATAAAGCCATAATGATCCCGTAAAACAATTTCGATGTTTATGCCCAATAAAAGACCGCATCGTGTCAAAGTGTTCGGTTTTCGACTAGGTTCGACTCACGTCGAAATAAAGTGCGGGCACTGTCGGTAAACGCCTTGACACAATTTCCGTGAACACAAAATCTCTCTCTTTTTCTGTCTCAATTACTCATTCATTTTTGATCTATATTAGTGTAACTTATGACAATAATATTAGGTCGCAATTAGGTTTAACTTTGTGTCCATCTAAAGTGCTCTACAATTTTATATTAAAGGCGTAACAATTGAGTTGACCCCAAAGGCCACCATGTGATCCACAATGTGCTTATCGGGCGTAAGACCATTTTGTCAACGTATGTCGAATGATGTTCCCTAGAATTGACGCACTTATAGTACTTCAATTATCCACCATAAGTTGACCCCAAAGGCCACCATGTGATCCACAATGTCCTTATCGGGCCTAAGACCATTTTATAACATAAACAGAATTTTTTTTATTGAAATTTTATTAAATTAAGGTTTTTCATACATTATTTTTAATTCAAATTTTTAAAAACAAAAAAGAAACAATCGTATATTTGTTAAATATACCTAAAAACTTAAATTATAAACCATAAAATAATTGAACTTATAAAAATATTCATTATTAATGCTATATATAAACATATAGAAATCTTCTTGTTTTGATATAAAAAAACATAAACAAAAAAAAAAGTATTAAAAAATTGCCAAAATTCCAACACTTGTAAAAATTAATAATTGGAATTAGAATTATTTTCTATTGCCTTATGTTGTATGCGTTGAAATCTAATGGTGCAACGTTTGAGAAATTCTTTTATCGCCAGGTGAACACTTCTCTCACAATGAAGATTAAAAAAAAAAAAAATTCAAAGTCTTAAAAGTTAAATTTAATATGCCTTGTAAATTTCTGAATATCAGTTAAATATTATAATAAAAAATGATTATTATTATTTACAACAATAATTCTCCATATTAATTTTAGCGCATACCTTTTTCGATACCAGCTTGGCCGGTCCAAGAATATTGCATTAATAACTCGTACGCAAACAAATATTCGTAAATATTTTTGAGGTATATATTTAAATTTTTATCCTCAAAACGCTTTAATCGCACCACCTATAAATTCAAAGTAATGGAAGTTAATATTATGCTAATTATATGGTGAAGCCGGTAATGAAAATACGTACCATCTGTTCCAGATAATATTCCGATGACAAATCATTATTTAGTTGATTTATTCCAACTATTGTTGATATTGGTAGGCATGGTTCATCAAAATTATTATCCGAGATGATAATTTTTTTTCTGTTTTCAAGCGATTTCTTTATGAGCGCAACTAAATCGGTAATCATGTTTTGGGTTTTTTGGTTTTCACCCGATAGTTCACGCTTTAAAGTTTGGATTTCAAATTTAATCTCTTGCAATGTAATTGCGTGGTTCATATCATCTATCCAAAAGGCATTTTGCCTTTTCAGTGGTGTTGGCGATGGTGAGTGTTCTTGAGACCTGCTTGTGGTTGTACTAAAATTGTCGTCTACGCTGGGTACTTCTGATAGTGTGAGTGTATTCAAATCATTATTATTTGTTGGGATTTGTGCTAACACATTATTGGAGGTGACGTTAGGATTCATGGCTGTTACTTGCAGTTGATAATAGTTCGATGTTGTACTACAATTATCCTCATTTAAAATGAGTATTTCTAACCCATTTTTTGTGAGAGTATTCAAATCATTATTATTTGTTGACATTTGTGTTAAAACATTATTATTGGATGTATCATTAGAATTCGGGACTGTTACTGGCGGTTGATAATCGTTCGGCTTGGATTTTTTACCGAATTCTTCGTTAAAATTTAATTTCGTGTCCCAATCATTGTTATTTACGGGATGTTTTCGCTTAGTTAGTTTTGCGTAATTTGATATTTCTTCGGATTCCGCATACAAATAGCTTTTCACACCATATTTCTTTTTCTTTTGCTGATTTATTTGATTCTGAAATATAAGATGGATACAAAAAAGTTTAACATTGATTATGATGTGATAATTAATAATTGAAACGTACTTATGTTTGAATACAGAATTTTGCAATTATATTTCAACCAATATGTTTCGGGATTGGCATATCTTTTACTCAATAAACCGGCATTTTTTGGTGGCCATAACACCCCGTGCCGTGCCAAACATTTTCACATCATTTGGTAGGTGTATTAGTGAATGAATGTTATAAACTACATGGTGATCACCATAAATTTCTGCAAAATTATTCACAAAAGTTTTCAAAATTTTTTCCGCTAAATCTGAATGACTTTTATGAAATTCTTTGTGACAGAGAACCTACATGCAAAAGTAAAAAGTTCGTATATTTTTCTTTTGTGAGAATATTCTTTAGGACCAAGGGTCCTGTATATAGTACAAATGTTCGAAACTCAGTGCCTTTAAAATTGGATATTTCAGACAATAGCCTTATTTTACGCTGAAATTCCTTGGGTTGTGTTAACGCAACCGTTTGCAGTCTGTTTGAAATACTCTTTATATCGCGGTTCGGTAGTAAAGCACTAGTTTCACCAATTATCCACATTTTCATTAGTTTCTTTACCACCCCCAAACAAACCACGTGTAGATAATCTAACGGAAATTGATTAATCATATCAATTTCAAGTTCTTCGAATGGCGAATCATAATTGTGATGATTTTCATTCAATCGATTTCGAAATGATGTGTTTGTTCGTAGAGGCGCGTAAATTCCTGGAAAACACGTTCTAAAATTTGTGTATTCTCCTTCTTCAGTACATTTACTGCATCCAAATTAAGCCGTATGGGACTTAATTCCGAGCATACTGGCCCTAGCTGGCGCGTCACCAATTATCGTACCAATTCTAATTTTAATCTGTTTATTTTGAAAGACATATTTTTTTATTATATCTCTTAAATCAGACACTAATGGCATTAAAAACTATTTAAAGTTTTTGGGTTTTTGGTAGCCATGGTAAATTCCTATGACAAAAATTTGTTTAAAGTCATTGTTTGTTACTCTCCCTAATATATAGGTCATACACAACTGGTACTACTTCTTGAGATAGGAAGCCCATCTACATTAATATCCAACATTAATTCATCTGGTGAATTCGATATTGTTCTGAGTATTTTATCTACATTGGTTTTAATACCTGTTCGAAAGATGTCATTTCGTAGATAAAAAATAAAAAAAAAAATTAAATTTGTTTAGTCATTTAAAAGTTGTAGTGCATTAAAGATGAGCGAAATTAGTGAAAAAATTCGATACATTTTACAATTTTATTATGAAAAAGGTGAAAATGCAACGCAGGCACATGAACAAATTTGTGCAGTTTACGGTGAAGGAACTTTATCAAAATTAACAGTCTATAGATGGTTTGCTCGATTTCGTTCCGGTAATTTTGATGTCAAAGATGCACCTCGTTCTGGTCGACCAATCACTGAAAAAGTCGATGAAATCATATCAAAAATTGAAGAAAATCGACACGTAAGCAGTCATGATATCGCTCAAGAACTAAACATCCATCACCAAACAGTTTTAAACCATTTGACAAAGGCTGGATACAAGAAAAAGCTCGATGTTTGGGTACCACATGAATTAACACAAAACAATTTAATGAACCGAATTTCCATTTGCGAAACGCTGTTTAAAAGGAACGAAATCGAGTCATTTTTAAAGCGAATGATTACAGGTGATGAAAAATGGATCACATACGATAATAATGTACGAAAAAGATCGTGGTCCAAGAAGGGTGAAGCTCCTAAAACAGTAGCAAAACCTGGATTAACACCAAGAAAGGTAATGCTGTCTGTTTGGTGGGATTGGAAAGGAATCGTTCATTATGAATTACTAGCACCCGGTCAAACCATTGATTCCGATCTCTATTATCAACAATTAACAAGATTGAAGAACGAGATTAAAAAAAAACGTCCAGAATTAATCAATCGAAAGGGTGTTGTGTTCCATCATGACAACGCCAGACCACACACATCTTTGATGACTCGGCAGAAACTGAGAGAGTTTGGCTGGGAAGTTTTAATGCATCCACCATATATCCCGGACCCTGCACCTTCAGATTATCATTTGTTCCGGTCTCTGCAGAACTCCGTTAATGGTTTAAAATTAAATTCCGCAGAGGACTGCAAAATGCACTTGCACAAACTTGGATCAGTTTTTTGCCCAGAAAACACAGAAGTTCTACAGTGATGGGATAATGTCTTTACCAGAAAAATGGCAAAGGGTCATCGATCAAAACGGCGCATATTTGGATTAATAAAGTTCATTTGAAATATATAAAAAAATCGTTTGAATTTTGTAAAAAAAATTATCAATACTTTTTAGACAACCTAATATACAGGGTGAGTTTTTTAACGTGAGACAATGGCATATCTCGGAAATTACGCGTTTATAAGAAAAATGTTTCAGACAAAAGTTGTTCAGTGGCTAGGGGGACATAAGATGGTTGTGTGTTTTGACCTTGAGTCAAGGTCACATAGGAGATATGACGCAAAACATACTTTTTTTAAATGCCAACCCCTATTTATCGATACGGATTCTTATTCTACATCAAAAAATAAGACCATTTTATATCCGAACATTTTTTGATTAAACCCCAAATTTGGTCGTAAACTTGATTTGAATTTAGCCAAAACAAAAATTTATTTAAGCATTTTAATTAAATATAAATTTATAATATGTCCTGATATGTTAACATTTAAATATTTAACATTTAAAGGAACATGTTATGCATTATTAAATTAACCGTTATTGGGTTAAATGGTCAAAGTTATTATTAACTAACCGAAAGTTATTATTAACAGGCCGAAATTAAAATTATATCATTATTTGAACCTATATGGGAAGAGATCATGTTAGACACAGCTTTAGATTTTTTTTATGGGGATACCTCAGAGCAAAGATTTACCAAGAAAGCTCAGAGAAGAGAAACCAGAAAATATGAAGAAGCCCATTAGAAATCCTTGCATTTCAGTAGATCCGGAAACGGTATTACACTCAATCGATGGTTTCATTATAAGAACAATGAAATGTTTGGAAGTTAATGGTCACCACTTTTTAACATTTATTCCAATAATGGTTAATTTAATAATGCATAACATGTTCCTTTAAATATTAACACACCATGACAAATTATAACTAAACGTCTGTATTTCATCCAAAGGATAAAACACGAATTGTTTACCACCACAAGTTTCACAAAAACGTATAACTTTAATAATAGTTTATCAATAAATTCTTACATGTAATTTTTTTCAAACGAAGTTTTTTAAAAAATACAAACACTAAACATATTTTCAAAAAAAAATTATTAAAATATACACTTACATTAATCTATACGCGTTTCGATTGAAATACAATCATCATCAGTAGATAAAAAACAACTGAAATAAAATTCATCATATTCGCATTCGTCGATCAAATTTGTTTCCAGAAATATTTGTAAAATAATATAATTTAAATAACCTTTGTGGTATATTTTGTCATTGAGCATATGCATATATCTATATATGTGTTGGATAATATTAATGCATGCAATTCTATTAACCTACATTTAACCATAATAAAACAGCTGAGATTGAACCGGTCCTTTATCATTATTCATTAAATTATATCTGTTGTTATGTATTATCATAGACTCCCATGCATTTAATTTAAAAGTATTATTCACACATTTTACAAGCTTTAAATTATTTAATGTTATATTGAAATGACTCTTCTCTAATACATGTTGTGCCACAGCTGATTTATTAGGTTGATTGTATTTTATATGTGCTGTGTGTTCTTTAAATCTGGTTAATATACTCCGTTTAGTTTGACCAATATACTTTAATGAACAATCATTACAACTAATTTCGTAGATACCAGATTTATTATGGTCTTCAATTTTATCTTTAATATTGCCCAACATATTGGAAATCTTCACCCCACTGGTGTAAACCAATTCCAGGTCATGTTGCTTAAAAATACCCTTCAGCTTCTCAGATAAGGAATCAGAGAATGTAAAACTAACTTTTCTTTTATCCTCATTTTCAATTTTGGTGTTATAAAATGTGGTTAATTTACGTCTTCTGATGTTTCTTGTGTGTTTGTTTATTAAGTTTTCTATGATGTGTTCATTATAACCATTTATTTTTGCAGTTTGTTTAATATAATCTAATTCTTTCATGTAATTTTGTATAGATAAAGGCATTTTACACAGTCTATATACCATACTATGGAATGGTGACATTTTATTAGCATATGAACAATGCGAATCTGATGTTATGAATCGTTGGGTTGTTGTATCCTTCCTGTAAATATTAAACTCAATTCTGTCATTTTTACGTATTAACAACATGTCTAAAAATGGTAAAGTATTTTCTTGTTCAATTTCATACGTGAATTTTATTGTTGGGTATTGACTATTCAACATAAGGTTCAATTTTATTATATCTTTCTTTTTAATAATAGCCAATATATCATCCACATATCGCAACCAGATTCTAGGCAATATATTTATACGTGTTTCAAAATATCCCATAAAAGTATTGGCTATAAAACACGATAAAGGATTACCCATGGTTGTTCCATTTACTTGTTTATAATATTTATAATTGAATTGAAATTGATTCTGGTTCATACATAATAAAATCAATCTCTTTAATAAACTGGATCTTTCTTTTGATAAATTTTGGGTATCCAACCAATTACTAATAATATTTAAGGTTTCCCTTATAGGAACACTTGGATATAATGCTTCCACATCAAATGAGACCATTATTTCGTCGTTTTGTAATTTAATTCCGTTCAGTTTATCCATAACTTCAAACGAATTCTTAACATGCAAACTGGCAGGCGGATTAAATTTATTTAATTCACTCAACAACCATTTAGATATTTTATATGTGGGTGCATTAACGTTACTAATGATTGGTCGCATTTTTTCTCCCGGTTTATGGATTTTAGGTAATCCATAGCATCGGGGTAACATGGGGTTACATACCTTTAATTTGTATTTGGCGACATCATATACAGTGCTTATATCTTTAATTGCATTATTTGCCTCTTTGATCATTTGATTCAATGGATTTTTCGACAATTTTGTAATTGATTCTACATTCAAAGTATTTTCCATACGACTTACGTAATCTACCTTATCCAAAATTACTAGTTTATTCCCTTTATCAGCCTTAATGAAACAAACTTCTTTCGATTTTAACTCCTTAATGGTTTTCAGCCAAATATTATTATTATTGTTGGGTTTCTGACTCTTATATTGTCTCAATATTGGTTTAATCTGTTCCCTAATAACCGTGTTTTTTCTATCAGGTAAATAATTTAATGCTGTTTCAACATCCACAATTACTTCTTTGATGACATTTCTATTTTGTGGTATAGTGAATTTAAATCCTTTATTTAATAATTTTAATTCACTGCTGTTGAATTTTGCAGATGAGAGATTGTTAACATAATTTTTCACCTCTTGTGCTGTGTTTTTCTTCAAGTCGGTATTTTTAGGTAATTTGGATATTAGTGTGTAAAGCTTTTGGTTTAATTTAATGGTCTTTCTATTAACACACATAATTACTGTTTCACTCACTTCATGTAGAAATAAAATCCAATTATCATATTCATAATTCTTCAATTGTGCTATAATCTCTTTATGTGTATGGTATAACTTTAATTCTATTTCACTTAATTTTGCATGCAAAAATTTTCTTTCAAGGTTTAACCATTTATATTTGCTCGAGTTTATTATTTTCTCTGTTCTTTGATTCTTAATACCGCAATTTATTTTCATAAATGTCGGGAACACTTTATTTGACTTACATTGTTTCAGAAAAAACAAATCAGCCTTAATTAGATGTAATTTAATCTTCAGTTGTTTGAATTTGTTTAGTATCGGTTTGGAAACCATATTAATAAAATTAAAAAGACATTAACTTTTTAAAATTATAAACTTATATTTAATTAAAATCATTAAATTAATTTTTATTTTTACTAATGTAGTTTTCTATTGGCACAAAATATCAATCTTTTTTTGATCTATTGTAGATCAATTTTCACTTTCGATTAGGTTTTTTTTTTTTTTTTTTTTTAACGAAGGAGGGGGAAATCTTGCATAGACACACCAAAAGGTGCGTGTCAGATTCCTACTGACTAAAACCCCCTCCTTCGGCTTCGGTATATTCGAACCAGGCCCCTCGGGCCGTTTTCGTACCTCCGATTGACTCCTATCCAGTTTGCCACTCGGGTTTCCCCGATTGCTCCTCGAATATGGTGTCCCTCGTTATTTCAAGCATCTCTCTGAAAGGCATCCGTCCAAGTTCACTCTCGGGGAAGAATGACCGTCCAGTTACCTTTCTCCTTATGCTCTCCAAAGCCGGACATTTACACACAAGGTGCTCAGCCGTTTCCTCATCCTCCAAACAGAGTCTACACTCATCATCAGTAAGAATTCCCATCCTTACAAGATGATGTCTGAATCCTCCATGTCCAGATATGAGTGCCACCAACTTCCTAAGAGCCCCTCGCGTCATGCTCAGTACCTCTCGGTTGGTGTGTCCTACTTTCAATCCCAGCGTCAGCTTAGATTATCTGAGTCCTCTTACCTCCTTCCATCTTTCCTGATATTTGGAGGTAATCCATTTCTCGACAGTATGCCTCACCGTATCCCTGCTGATTGCGGTATACGGTTCCGGTCCAACAAATTTTTTAGACGTCCCCTCCTTTGCAAGAGTATCCGCCCTTTCGTTCCCGTCGATATCACTGTGCCCTCTAACCCAGACAAGTGTGACCCTATTATGAGCCGAACACCCGTTGAGCCTGTGAGCACACTCTAGCTCCAGGGCCGAGTCAAATGTGCCACCCTTCATACAATTGACCACCTCCCTGCAGTCGGTGGCAAAAAAGATTTCCTTCCCGCCAACCCTACTACATTGAATATACTCCAGTGCATGAATTAGGCCCATCAGCTCAGCCTGGTATACTGAGGAATAGTTCCCCATGTTTATCTGGCAGTCCAAGCCAAGTTCCACTGAGTGATACCCAGCCCCGTAACTGCCATGTCTCTTAGATCCATCCGTGAAGACTGTTATCGTTTTCGACCCCACTTCAGGGAGTGATCCGTCCTCAAGGAGGGTTCTGTGATGCATTTCCTGTACCACCGTCCTCCTAATCCCATCCATTGGCATAGCAAGTTCCCTGACCCCCTTAATAAGGCCCAGGACCCTCATATGCCCATGGATGGTGCCTTCCTGATGCCACGTTTTGTTCTGCACCATTCTTATTGCCGTGCTTACTGCCGTCTTTACTATAAATAGATCCAGAGGCAGCATTCCCAGCAATGTTTCCATAGCCATGGTCGGCGTGGTGCGAAAAGCTCCCGTAATACCAACACATGCTAGTCTTTGAAGTCGATCTAGTTGACATCTCACTGTACTTTGGGTGGTTTTGTTCCACCATGCAATTGAGGCGTATGTCACTATCGGCCTCACCATCATTGTGTATATCCAGTACATCGATTTTGGCGAGATTCCCCACCACCGTCCACATACCCGTCTACACTGATGTAGTGCCCTCTTAGCCCTCTGTATCTTCTCCCTCACATGATACCCCCAGGTTAGTCTCCTATCCAGATGTACACCCAGATACTTGACACTGGTGGCCAGTTTGAGTTCCGACCCAAAGAGTCTCAGAGGTTCTATTTCCAGGCCCTTTGTTTTCCTTGAGAAAACAATTAAGTCTGTCTTACTTGCGTTTATGAAGAGGTCGTGTTCCTTACACCATCCCTCGTCACCCGAAGAGCTTCTTCCATGACATCCCGGATGGTGTTCATGAACTTCCCTCGTACCATTATCGCTAAGTCGTCTGCATACCCTACTGTGTATACATTTATTTCCTCCAGTCTTTGAAGCAATGAGTCGACAGTGAGATTCCACAGTAGCGGAGACAATACCCCACCCTGTGGGCATCCCCTGTTTACCCTTCCCCTAAGTTTGGAGTGTCCTGAGTTTATATTTATTGCCCTTTTTTCAAGCAGATTGTCAACCCAGTCCCTGACGACCCGACTGACCCTCCGCCCTTTCAGAGCAGTTCTCAGTTTTCCTAACTGAACCCTGTCAAATGCACCTTCTATATCCATGAATACAGTCAGTGCTATTCCTCCAGTGTTCAGCTCGTGTTCCGCGACTCGCACCAACTGATGCAGTGCTGTCTCGGTTGACTTCCCAGTCTGATATGCATGCTGGTTACTATGTAGGGGATACATCCTCAACGTCGTTCTTTCCAGATGATCCGCTATCACCCTCTCCATTGCTTTCAATAGGAAGGATGACAAATTGATCGGTCTGAAACACTTCGCCTCAGTGTAGTCCCCCCTTCCAGGCTTGGGCAAAACTACCACCTTGGTTTCCCGCCAAGTTACCGGAATATACCCCATCGCGAGACAGGTGACATATATTTCCCCGCGAGACAGGTGACATATATTTCCCTGAACTAAGACCTCTTTACCCCATTGTAGCAGGGCGGGAAATATTCCATCAGGCCCCGGAGATTTGAAGGGTTCGAACCTCCCAATGGAAACTTCTATTCCCTCCAATGTCACAATCCCTTCAGCCGCACGTCTCCTCCTTCTCGTGGCCCTCCTCCTTTCAAGCGGCCACGGTTGATTCGACGCCTGGCTTCCCGGAAAGTGTATCTCCATTAGGGTCCTGCTGCTTTCCTCTATTGTCTCCGACATTTTACCCGACCCATTGCGGATCAGTTCAACTCTAGAGACCGAGTCCTTGGTGACCATCTTCTGCAGCCTACTGACCTCAGAGATGCTCCCCATTTCCGAGCAGAAATCCCTCCACGATTGCCTTTTCTGACTACGCAGAGCTTTTTTCATGTCTCGTTTCTTTTCCCTGTAATCTTGCCATGATTGCTCCGTCCCACACCTCATGGCCCGATTAAAGGTTTTTCTGACCTCTCCCTTTAGCTTTTCCAGTTTCCCATTCCACCAGCGGCGGATCTGAACCTCCAAGGGTACTTGTTCACTTTAAAAACTGATAAAGAACAAAAAAAAAAAAAAAAAAAAATAGAAATTTTAATTAGAAAAATGAAATGTTTGGAAAAATAATGAAGTACGCATAACAAGCATTTACGAAAGAATGAAAAAAGATCGCATATAATTTTATATGAAAGGTTCATTTCTATAAGTGAACATTATATAGTAAATAATATCTATTTTTTATTCATATATATGCCAATATGCCATATATAGAAATGAGAAAAATAAAAAAAAAACAAAAAAAAAATATTTATATATTTTCTATGATTATATACACCGCAGCAGGCAGTATATGAGTATGCGAGATTTGAATGATAAAAAATACAGCATACAAACAACCATACAGCATATGTAAGAAAAAAGAAACAAGCATTTGTATTATTGTTCACAATTTATAGTGAACGAAAATTAAAATAGTATTTGTATTATTTGTATATTCGTATACCTCGCATTTTCGGAAAATATAAATGTATTTGCCATATACAATTAAACAACTATGTATAACAACAATATTTTTTGGTTCATTTAAAATTGTGAACACTATGGGAGTGGGATTAAAAAAATGCACGAAAGAAAGAGTATATATAGATTAAAGGTGTATGTATTTTTTCGTTTTTGTTTTTCTTTTATGCGACGTTTCTTTATATATATGATATATATACCATTGTGTTCATTATTTAAAATGAACCTAAAGAATATTATCTCTTACATTTTTTACTGATAAAAATAATCAGCGCTGCAAATTTTTTGGGACACTTAATATTATTTTATTCATCAAAAAAATTAAGAAAAATATTAAAATCTGTATTTTCTTAATTATTTATCAATATTTTTAGCAGGTGGTTCACTGAACAGAGTGAACAAAACCCAGATACGCCTGTGCATTCCACCAAGGTGTTGGGTCCCTTTCTTCAACCAGAGTGAGAGGACATGCACTGTGGAATGCCTTTTTCACAGCCCGCTGTATGACAGTTAGCCGCGATTCAACACTCCTTGCCGTTTTCGGCCCCGAGCGTCCCAGTCCCCCCAGATCCCCCTTTAACACCCGCTGGTAAACCAACACGAACACGTCGGTGTCTCTAGGGTTTCTGGTGGTCCTTGTTGGCACCCCTTGCCTCAGGCCATAGTCCAATTCGAAATAGATAGCTCTGTGATCAGACATGGTCGCCCGATCCATCACCCTCCATTTCGATTGTCTTCCCAACATCATGGCATTACAAAGCGTTATGTCCAGGACCTCCTTTCTGCCACTCACTACGAAAGTAGGCTCTGTACCCCGATTCATTATGCCAAGGTTGTTTCCAATCACAAATTCGAGCAACTGCTCTCCTCTGCGATTGTCATCTGTGCTCCCCCACACCACATTGTGTGCGTTGGCGTCACATGCTATTATCAGGCCCACGTTATTTACCCCGCAGTACCCTACAAGTTCCTCCACTGCACTTCCGGGAGGTGGCTCAAGAGAGTCGCACGGCATGTATGCAGAGGCGATCACAAACGCGCCCGCCCCCACACCCACACGCACCACCACACCCACACGCACCACCACGAGGTCCGGCGTACATAGATGAGGCAGTATTACTGCTGCAATTCCATGCTTTACCATAATGCACGACCTGATTTTTCCTGCACCATTGCAGTACAGTGTACCAATGCTTCCAGGTAGACCCCTTATTTTCCCCCTGAAAACCCAGGGCTCCTGGATCATTGTTATATCCAACCCTCCTCCACCATACACCTAGACATCATTGCTGATGCCGCCTTGCTGTGGTGGAGGTTCAATTGGCATATTTTTATTTTTCGGTATGGGTCCACCTCCCGCCTCCCTGCTTCTGATGTCCCAGCCATAGCTGTTCCATCATCCACAGTTTCCCCGTACCGAAGTGCTGCCCTTAGGTTTGCCGTCCGTGATTTTGGCATAGGCAAAATCCAGTCCGCAGTTGAGCAACCTCCCTGCGTTCTGTATTGCCTCCGCCTCCATCCTCGGACACCAAACGGTCAGGATGACACCACCTTTCTTTCCGTCGTCATACCTGCCCGAGTAAGCGACCCTCCATTTAGAAGTGTCACTCACGCAGGCATTCTGACGTCGGAGTCTGGCAAAAATGGTCTCACTGCTCCCCGGTTGCCCTGGGATCCGTAACACCATTTTTCTTACATCCTTCACGGTTGTAAGCCGATCTATTGTTAAGTTGATTCCCCCCAAGAGGTTCATCTTCCCAACAACTTCACAGAGCCATGCCTTGGATTTGTGGTTCACGCATTTAACTGCAATGATCCCTTCATCCAAGTGTACGTCGGTCACACCAATGTCTCCGGCGTCCGCCGGCAAGGCATCAAGTGCTTCCAGGAGGGCTACCCTGAAGGCAACCAACCTGGCCTCATCCATGACACCCCCGCCGTTGACACCAGTGACGCCCAAATGAAGATCGCTTCCAGCAGAGACAAACAACATAGAGATATTTCAACCCATATATGTAAAAAAACCGAAAAAAAATATTCTTAAAATTTCAATAACGCACAAAAAACACCTATCGCTAATGTATTTATAAAATTGACTCTTTTTTTTAATAAATTTCATCGTCATAGTCATCGTCATCATCGTCATTTTATCCATCCACGATAGTTTTGTTTTTTTTAATATACAAATAGAAGAAAAAAAAATAATTTGCTATGTATATATATGTATATAAAAAAATATTTTGTATATATAAAAAAAATATTTTGTATATAAATAAATAATATTATTTTCGTTTTTAAATTGCATTTCTTTTGAAGAATTAAAATTTGTATTTCGTGTTTTGCAATTATTCTTCATTAAATTTTTCTACAATTTACGTGCGTATTTTTAGCAGATTTTAGTATACTAATATAAGTAATGATATTTTAGTATAGCGCGTTTTTATGTTAGTTTTGGACAAAAATGAAATAAAAAATTTTCTGTTTTCTTTGGCTTGAGTGAAGAATTTGATCAATTTCTAATTTTTCACAGAAGAAAGTTTTAAAACCGCTTCTTTGGATCAAAAATATAATCATTTTCCAAAAGTACAAGTGAAAATTTGAACTATGAAAATAAATAAAAACAATGTAGAAGCAAAAAATTCTATTTGCTTAATGATTTTTATGGAGTATAATAATTAAAAAAACATGTTTATACAGAAACAATTTTACAATTAATTAATAATTAAACAAAATATAAGAAAACATTACATTCGCTTCACATTTAAAATAATAATTTAATACTAGATTTATTTTCAAATTGAAATAATATATTAAATACCACAGTAAATGTTATAAATATTAAATAATAATATCAACAATTGGGTTAAATATCCCATATCAAATATTTTAAATAAAAGTATAAGTTCAACAATTGAACTTTGGCCGTCAATAAAATTTTATAAGGGTTATTTCATTTTTAAGTTACGTTTCTTTAGCTAAAAATAAATTGATAATTATGGGATATTGTATAAAAGTATGCATTTAAAAAGTATAAAAATTACCTATTTTCATGTAGTTTTTACTGTTTAAAGATTTTTAACTTATTATTTCGTGTCATAACAGCACTTTTATTATTACTCCATGAACAGTTTTTACGTAACAAAATTAATATCAATATGTCCAGTGCTTTTTGACGATGTTCTAGGCAAGGTGAGGTTGCAAACCAATTTTTAAATTCATCAACATTGTTCGTTGCTTCAACTATTCTTGATTTTTTGTTTAATCTATTTCACGTAAGGTTTTTATTGCTGCACTACAGGAATGACTAAGCACCTGAGTTGCAAATCGCACTTTCTGTTTATCGAAATCATTTGTATTAACGTGGCGATCACTTAATTTGGGACACATCCTTGTAGTTTGATTCCTTTCATATTTGTAGAATGTGTTTAATACTCCCCAACTCACAACACCATCCGGAGTTTGAATATCGTACTTCATTATTGTATTACGGACATTTTTGATTAGATGGCACGGATCAAATAGCATGTAAATTTTTTGTTCTTTGTATATAACATATGGTTTTTCAATGCTTACTCCAAATTTATTATATGCAGTTCTATTTGGACTTCCTTGATCTGCTATGATTGCTCGAACTTTAAAACCAACAGTAATTAATACATCTAAATTCTTAACTATCAGGTCATGAAGCATCTTACCATTAATCGGATTTTTAGAAGCAAAATAACTTAAATTATATTTCCATTTACCAAATAAACTTCTTATCATAAACAAGGTCACCTCGTTGCTACTAAAGGCTTTCTTGAATCACCTAAATCGGCGAACCCTTCCACCCTATCGTGAAAATCACTGTATGCAGTTCTTTCCTAATGTGGATCGCGTCAAAGCATAGTACCACTTCCTTAGATCGTTCATCCATTTTATCGCCAGATGCTTGTAAAGCTTTTATTACAACGTCATTAAAACCTGGTGATAAATTTTTAATTGGGGCCCAGCGATAAATAGACGATGTTGACGGAAGGTTGAATTTTAAAGCTTTCGATAAATAGTTGTAAGTCATTGCAGACTTATAATGGATATTAAGTGCCAGCATTCTATGTTCATCGAACCATTCGGTAGATTTACTTCTTTTCTTCAAGAGCATACTGCAAAAATTTTTAACGTTGTTATCTACATCTAATTTATTAATTTGGGACCAAATGTCCATATTTTCCTTTGAAGATTTTTTTTTTAACTTTTGTATGACTTGTTTTTGCTTTTTATTCATTATAACCATCTGCGATATTCTTCTTTTAGAGGCTTTTAATAGTTCATACAATCTAAGGGTTCTACGACGATATAATTTAATTAATTTTTCTTTTCGCAAACAATAATCGCAAGCCCACACAGGCGCTGAACATTTACGTTTTCTGGTTGGTGTTCGAATTAAAATAACATCTTCTAGGTTTTCTTTTTTTTTTATAAAACTACTATACGATCTATTTTGTAAATTCATAGCACTACATGCATTATTTGTGGAATCATTGAAAACATATATGTCTTGCACATTAGAAATCGAGCTTGAATTTAGTCCAGTCTCAGCTTCAATATTTAAAATAGGTTCAAAGTAGTCATTATTTACGGCTGGAACATTTTGGTTATCGTTATCTTATGCTAGAATTGGGTTAACATCTTGAATATCTTCATTTATACATTTTTTTGTTATAACTGCATGATTATGTGCGATCGTATTTCCGTGATCTGTAACAGTAGCAGCTAAATTTGATTCAACGACAATGTCGCCTGAAGGGTTACAAACATTTTGATTTGCCAAATCCAGAAACAATGTTGGAAATGAATTTGGTAATAGATTTTTCTTACCAATAGAAGCGTCACTAAAATGTTTATTACACAAATACTTTTCATTCTTTTGTTGCAATTCTAGCGATAAATTACATTTATTCAACCAAATTTTATTTAAATTTGGGTTATGCACAGGAAACTTAAATAATTTAACTGTCTTCTCGTTTACTCTCGAGTTCTTACAATGTGGTAAAATACATTTATGGCGCGAGTTTGCTTTTATTGTTGTGGTAGAAACACTTTTATCACGATTTGGTAAATTTAGTGTGGGTGCCGCATTTTTTTTTAAAAATTTTGAACCTATGCAATCTGGATCAAAATGTGAATCACACAAAACCGAATTTTTTGCAACAAAGCTATCATTTAAAAAACACATTTGCAACCAACGTTTATATAAATCCGATGATGGGTTCGGAAATTTAAATATACGTCTGGTTGATTTTGTTAAACGACACCGTTTTAATAAACACTTCCTCTTTGAAACCATTTTACACAATACACAATCAATGGTCAATCTAATGAATTATAAACAAACTATAAAACCAAAAACAATAAAACCAAAAACAATAAAACCAAAAAAAAAATAAAACCAAAAACAATAAAACGAAAAACAATTAAACAAAAAACCAAATTATATTTAATAAAATAATGTAGAAAAATTTAATGAAGAATAATTGCAAAACACGAAATACAAATTTTAATTCTTCAAAAGAAATGCAATTTAAAAACGAAAATAATATTATTTATTTATATACAAAATATTTTTTTATATACATATATGTTATATACATAGCAAAATTATTTTTTTTTCTTCTATTTGTATATTAAAAAAAACAAAACTATCGTGGATGGATAAAATGACGATGATGACGATGACTATGACGATGAAATTTATTAAAAAAAAGAGTCAATTTTATAAATACATGAGCGATAGGTGTTTTTTGTGCGTTATTGAAATTTTAAGAATATTTTTTTTCGGTTTTTTTACATATATGGGTTGAAATATCTCTATGTTGTTTGTCTCTGCTTCCAGTTACCCCCGCAAAGGTAACTGGACGCTTCCTCCTATGGCCATGGTCCCCTTTGAGCGATTTCGGATTGACTTTGCTGTGCCTTGAAGGCCCTGCATCGTCTTTGCTGTGCCTTGAAAGCCCTGCATCAACTTTGCTGTGCCTTGATGGCCCTGCATCATGTTTCCGAAACCCCCCCTCCTTCCCTTTGGCTGCACCATTTGAAGAGTCGCCAGGCAAGCCCAACCCGCGTGTCTTCTGATTCGAAGACCCGCTAGGTGTGCTCACCTTGCACCTCTTCTCCTGTACAGCCTCTGGTGTGGAGTTTGCTGAAGTTGTCACTTCAGCCAGCTCGTTCCCGTCATCACTGACAGGTCCCAGCCGCTTCTTACGCTGAGCCTCCCTCCTCCTCTGCGTTCTGGTCCGCTTTCGCGTACCTTCGGCCGATTTGGTTGGTGGCTGCGTAATGCCCCGCAGCTCCGCCCGCCCACGCGGCCGCTGAGCCCGCTTTCGCGAATCCATGGCCGGTATGGTTGGTGGCTCCGTATCACGCACCCGCATCTCCCCGAAATTCCGTAATAGATTGCCCTCCCCAGAATCTATAGGGCATGCCTCCGTAGAGGGTGGATTCCCAGGCATAGCCTGGTTACCACCTGGGGTACTCAAACCTTTTAGTTGTGCTTCCATTACGGTTGTTTTCGCATTAGTTACTTGGCTGCGTTCTAGGATGCATTGCCCGGTTGCCACCACGTGGAGGTGTAACTAACACTTGAGAATGACGAAATGAGAATCGCAAATACCCTAGAATGCTTTAACTCTTTCCGTCATCCCCCAAGCAACTTCATTTTCGATTAGGTTAAAAAATCTATCTATTTTTTGATCTTGATCAATTTTATGAAATCCCGATTTTATGAAAGTTTTACCCCTACACTTTTTATCTAGTTGTCAGTTTAGTATTTATTTTTGTTTTGATTTCTTTTATTGTTGAATTTCTTTTTGATTTCTCTTTTTCATGTTCGATTGAAAGGCCAAAAATCTGAAATGTCAGATCAGATTTAATAAAAGTCAAACGAAAACCACATAAGTTCAAATCAAGTTTACGACCAAATTTGGGGTTTAATCAAAAAATGTTCGGATACAAAATGGTCTTATTTTTTGATGTAGAATAAGAATCCGTATCGATAAATAGGGGTTGCCATTTAAAAAAAGTATGTTTTGCGTCATATCTCCTATTCGACCTTGACTCAAGGTCAAAACACACAACCATCTTATGTCCCCCTAGCCACTGAACAACTTTTGTCTGAAAAATTTTTCTTAAAAACGCGTAGTTTCCGAGATATGCCATTGTCTCACGTTAAAAAACTCACCCTGTATAAGCAGCTCGTTAGGGGCGTTAAATTTTATTTGGTGTTTTATTGACCAATTCTTCAGGAAATCCGATATATTGGTACCCATTTTAATATTGATTTATTTATTTATTTATTTAGTAATAATATTAATACAATATATAATAAGAGAAAAATTAATTTAAATACAAAATTTATATATATAAATAAATAGAAAATAATATAAATAATATATACATTTATAAAAGTGAAATCAAAAAATTTTACAAAAAGTAGAATAAATAATATAATAAATAGTACACATTCGTCAAGAAAAATTAAAATATCTATAAAAAAAAATTAAATACATTTTCGTCAATTAGATTTAAAAAATAATGTCCTGAATTTAATATTTTTTACATTGTTATCTATAATGTTATTACAATTTTTATTAAACAGCATTAACATTGTGTCAATAGGGTTAAAACGAATAAAATTGGTACGATATGTTTTCAAGTTAAAAAATGTTGTAGAACGTAAGGATTTATTGTTTACACGAAAATGCAACCTAGAAAGTATACCGCCACAATTGATTTCACCATTGATAACGTTACAAATGAACGATAGACACAGGAAATTCATATGTCCAGTTAATTTCGGCATGTTTAATAATTTAAGCCTATCTACATAACTTGGAATAATGTAGCCGTGACCCCAATTGAATCCACGTAATGCATGTTTCAAAAAATTTCGTTGAATTGATTCAAGTCTAAGAATATCAATCTGAATATAAGGTAACCACACCTGACATGCATATTCAACTATGGATCGTACTAGTGAATAATATAATGCCCTATAGCAATACGGATCACTCAATTCACGACATTCACGAATAATAAATCCCAACATCCTAGAAGATCTATTAATAACGTAATCAATATGATTCTTGAATGACATTTTTTTGTCCAAATAAACACCAAGATCACGAATAACATCAACTATATCTAAAATCTTATTATCAAAATGATAATCAAACATACATAAAGATCTATTTCTAGTAAAATTCATTACTTTACATTTATCAATATTAAGTTTTAATTTATTATCATTGCACCACTTATAAAATGCAGATAAATCATCCTGTAAATGTTGACAATCATTTGTATTTTGTATAGGCAAATAAATTTTAATATCATCAGCATATATTCTGCATGAAGAATTTTTCAATACAGAAGGAACATCATTTATAAACAAGACAAACAAAATTGGTCCCAGATGACTTCCTTGAGGAACGCCAGATAAAACGTTGAAAACTTTGGATTCATGGCAATCTTTGGATTCATGGCAATCGAGTTCTATCAGTTAAATACGACCGAATCCAACATACAAATGAAGCATTAAAACCCATTCTTAACAATTTCTTCAGCAATAATGTATGTGATAGCCCATCAAAAGCCTTGCTAAAATCAGTGAAAATGCAATCAACTTGCGTATACCGATGAAAATTTTTGAAGCAAAAATCCGTGAATTCCAACAAATTGGTAGTAGTAGAACGGCCTTTAATAAAACCATGTTGTTCATCACATATTATGGATTTAACGTTAAATGATAGGATATCTGCAACCATGGATTCAAAAAGCTTCGGTATAACAGATAATTTCGCAATAGGACGATAATTTGAAATTTCATCTCTGCCACCAACCTTATAAAGTGGAATAGTAAAAGAGGCTTTCCATATAGCAGGAAAAACACCACTCTTTAACGATTTGTTATATAAAATTGATAATGGCAATGCCAAATTCGCAGCGCATTTCCTTAACACAATTGATGGAATACCATCAGGACCAGGATAAAAACTTTCTTTTGATTTCAACATTTTATGATACACATCACTTGAACTTAGTTTGACGCCAATGTTATTTAAATAATCAAATGATTGTATATTGCCCATATCAAATGTGGAAAACTGATCATCAGGAATAAAAGATGTTTGAAAAAAATCAGCAAATAAATTTGAAATTGAAGTCACATCAGTAGCAATTGAACCCTTGAGTGTCATAACTCCAGGAAAACCCTTGGTGTTTCTTTTAGAATTAACATACTTCCAAAATTCATTCGGTGAATGAATCAAATTATTTTCAATTGATGCTAAATTAGCAGTATAAAGAACACCCAAGTGTTCATTAAAAGATGCACAAAGATTGTTGTATTCAACTAAATGAACTGTTGCCTGTGTACTACAATATAGTTTCCATGCCTTATTTCGTAGTTTACGCAAATTCTTTAAATGGACATCATAATGAACATTATTGGGAACAAAATTAGTTTTTAATTTTAAAGGAACACATTCCCGGAAACAATCAAACATGTAGTTATAAAAATATATTATAGATTGATCCATACACATAGTATCTTCCAAAAATTTGCAATCCAAATTCATAAGTTTAACATTTAACATTTAACATTAGTATGTCAAACTCTGCTGAACGAAAATCATAAGAAAACATGTTTTCACTAATGCTTTGTACATTTTTGGAATAATTTATGGATATTAACAAAGTTGGATGATAAATATCCTCAGTCACAATGCAATCCGATGTATGCGCAATACAATAATCAACTCCAGACGATGTGAAAATTAAATCTAAAAATCTTTGCATGTGATTACCTACGTAATTTATTTGACGCAAACCCAATTCAGCAGTACCATCAACTATTAAGTACTCAGCCTCATGCGAAATATTCTGTGGAATCAAACAATCATCATCATCATCAGATAAAATCCAATTGATATATGGCAAATTAAAATCGCCCATCACAATAATTTCATCATTATTACAACATGCGTCCGAAATATACTGTAAACATTGTAATAACTCAATATATAATCCAATAATACTATTTGGAGGAACATATACACATAAAATATAAAAACCTGAAGAATCAGAAGAATTCAATGTTACAAACGCACAAACATACTCCAACGCGAACACGCCAGGAATAACAATACGTTGACATTTAAACTTCAAGTTAACTGAAATTAAAACACCACCACCAACATTCAGAATATCCGTATCCCCATACCTATCAGCTCTAAATACCTGATATGATGAATGAAATAGTTCTGAATTTAAAATATTTTTACATAACCATGTTTCAGTTAGTACATAAATATCGATGATATTTGTCGTTGAATGCCGAAATAAATAATTTGTCTTAGTACGAAGACCACGGACATTTTGATGAATGTATCATCTTCATCTGATGATGAATCGGATATTATTGTTGTTTCATATTCTATTGTTTTTGGTTCGTTTAAATGCCCTTTATTAACTGAACAGCTTGTTGTACTTTCAGTTACCGTTTGTGTATTTTCTTGAGATGATTGTACATCTATATTATGCTTTGATTGAATTAAATATCGACGTTTTAATTGTCGTTTAGATATATTTAATATATCCTTATATCCAGACATATTTAATTATTTAGGTGTATCTAAAACAACATATAATAAAAAAAACTATGTGATAAACTGCATAGCATGGAATAACATGGTAAAGATTAGAAAAATACAAAAAAAGTTACACACCGGAATTTTTCGTACAAAAAATGGATTATCGCTAGATTATCATGTATAAAGGTGAAATTATAAACGACTCGTGTACTCGCCAATTATTATGGGGGAGGGGGTGGTACACTCGATCTTGGTTCTTAGCCCCTCCATCGGAAAATTATATGATAAAAATTGCAGACAAATCCGTACGGTAGTTTCCAAAATGTTGTACGACGAGCACCACTCAAGCGGGCGAGCGAACGGCACTTTATCGGTAATTTTTTTTATATTTTTCTCGATAAAAACATATGAACCGTAGTGAAAACACTAAAAAACGAATTTTCATTTTGATATTTTTTGGAACGGTTATATACCAATAGTGGCAACAATAAAACCGAAATCGATTAATATATTAAATGAATTAAATGTGTTATAATAGTAGATGTACTATTTTTAATACATCTACTGTTATAATACAACAAGAAACAAACACTGAATTAAAAAATATAGATGGTTTTCCAAGAAAATGTGTAAGGTTTTACCGATGTCGGTCACATTATATAGAACATTTCGGAGAAAAAAGGCAGTAATTTAAAAACTTATTAAGCATTTTTTCGAATAAATTCATCACTCACTAATAATATAATTAAATCTAATACTTACCTAAAAAATTGAAATTTATCGTTAAAATTTAATGAATATCCAAAACTGTATTTATTTCCAGGAACAAATTCACTTACACTCGCATTTACTTGCTGCTTACTATCCTAAATATGTAAAATTACAAAGTTCTTCAGCTGTAAATAACGCATCAAAAATTTTTTAATAAAATTTTGATGCTTCTTTCACCCCACTCTTGCCACCAATTAAAGACAATTTTTCAAACTGTATATTATACATAAAATTCATATGTTATTTTGAAATTTTATTTCTATAAAATAAAAATTTCCGAATATCGAGTTACTCACCAGATCATTTCTAAAATTGAGGTTTTTTAAAATATCCATTTCCAGTTTATTTATATCTTCTTCAGTTTTAAGCGGGAAATTATATTCGTTTAACAATTTTCTTTACATGAAATACTAACACCACTTTCTGTATGTTGAACAGGAAGAGCACTGGTTTCATTAATTTTTATCATTGAATAAATTTTATCCAAATATGTAATAATTTTGGAATTATTTTTTTCTATAATTTCGACCAATTGATTTTTTAATTCTGTAATTTGATTATCTTGTTCTTGTTCTCCCAATGCCTTTCTGTTGCATAAAAAAAATATATAACAATTATATTAAACATTTTTCAGAGGAGGGTTTTCAATTCTTTAAGGAAGCGAACATATACATTAGAAAATTCAATCATTACCTTGTGATAGAAAATTATTATCTATTAAATTACCGTCAATTTGTTCTAACAAATTACCAGTTTTTGTGGTTGGTTCCGTTGTATTGTTTTTCATATTAATAGCATCTGCTCCACAATTATTACTGTCTATCAAAGATGTATCTTCAATTACATTCGTATGACCACACATTAATTTTTCGTCTGAAATTATGTTTATGCTATAATTATGCTATATTCAGGTTGTGATTTATAATTATGTTATAATTATGCTATTTTCAGGTTGTGTTGTACATTTTGTTGACATCATTGTAAACATATTATTTCGATCTTGTATGCAATAATCTTTAAAATTGTTGTAGTTAGATTTAATTCGACGTTTGTTTGTTAAATTCTGTACTAGTAAACTAAGAAAAATCGTCATTGACTTTGGGATACTAAAAAATATTAAATTTATTGTTTTTACCTTTCTTCTTGCTCAGTATTGGTTAATTCACTATATTGCTTTTCAAATTGTAATTCCTCATTAAAAGTTGATATATTTTTCATTTTTAGTATACAGTCATATTTTATCCAATTTTCGGATGGTATTGATGCTGCGTTTGCTCTTATCAGATTCCGGCTCTTATGGTTCACATCTTCTGGCCAAAATAATGTTCCATTGTTTTCCCATTGATGTGGAACAGCTGTAAAACACGCACCCATTTTCTCTTTGGTTGACACAATTTTAAAAGAGTTATTCATATTTTATTCCGATTTTTTCTATTTTAATTCTTTTAAATTTATTATTTTTTTAAATTTCCAAATTATTCACATTAAAAAACACATTATTCACATTGAAAAAAAATAGAAATATAAATTAGAACGTCCGTACACAATCACAAAACATATCGTACTGACACTGAGTTAGAGTTTAAAACATGTATTTTTTTGTTTATTTTTCTGTATTACTTGTTTCTGTTGTTCAGATCATTAGAAAATATACAGCGTGGGAAAAAATATATCGGGACGTGCCAAATTAAAGTAAAAATTAAATATGAGAGATACTATAATTTAATTTATCTTAAAGTAAATTTTCTATATGTTGTTCGAAGCGTGTTTAAGATTTTAATATGGATCGCATATTATGCATTTAATTTTTTTTATTTATTATTACGGAAATGATAAAATGACTGTTAATAATTTATTTATTTATTTTAACGATTTAAAGTTGTGTGTGAACTGAGTATCAACTGTGCCAGTTAAAGGTCGTGATATTAATGTTGTATCAATAAAATAAAAGCAATTGTTTTGAAAATTTATAAGATCTTTATTCTCATGTAGTAAAAATAGAATTGAATTCATTTTTTAAAAATTAACATATGTCTATTTATATTATACATTTATTTTGTATAAATCATTCTTGGACTCGGTCTGATTTAATTAAAAAATCGGAGAACAAATCAAAATTAAATTATATTACTGGAAGAAAAATTGCAGCCCCCGCTACCGCAATGGAAACCTCCCCACCCACTGCCACGGCGCCCTCCATGGCCCCTCCACTGCCATGTCCACCACATATTGTTTTGTCGTGAGTTTATTTTCATAACTTAATAGTGTAAGTTCTGTTTGAACATATATAAAATGTAGTTGAATAAATATAAAATAATCTCGTGCTCATCCTTTCATTTTATCCAACATCTGGTTCATAGAATATTGAAAATGTGTTTCTATGTTCGGAAATGAGTTTATAAGAGCTCAAGACCTTTCTATAACAGATCTGAACCGATGTAGAAAATTACCGCAATATACATAAATGGTCCAATGGATCTCATCTAATTATTCAAATTCTACATGAATGACTAATTTGATTTTTTTTTCTATTATTAAGAGCTCTATAAATCTTTCTAAAAACGGCGAATTCCATAATTACTTGATTTGATATACCAGGTGTAGGAGTATGAAATGAGCCTTTTTTAAAGCAAGAAAAACACATTATTTAGAATAGAAAAATCAAAATTATTTTATTCAAAATAATTTCCATCGCTTTCTATACTAATACAATATTTAAAAGTATAAAAAAGGTGTTTAAAGTATATTTTGTGAATTTTTATAATAATATTCGTTTTTTTCAATTAGTTGATAAATGTGTATTATATATATATTTGTATATTTAAATATGTAATATATTTGTTTTTATTTTGTTTGATTGTTATTTGAATATAATATATTTTTTTTTATATATAAATGTATATAGTTTTGTATTTTGATTTTTATAACTGCTTTATTTGAATGTTGATCTCCGACTGGTTAATACTTTACATTCTTAATACCAACCGGTTAACTTATTATCTACATATTAGATTTCGCTGTGCAGCTGCACAGGGAATCGTTATTATAAACAAACTTATTTAATATTATGCCAATTATGCAAAAATGGTAATGTTTATATTGTTTATATAATGTTTAATATTATATTGTTTATATTACCACGTTATCGTGGCTGGCGACGTAACACCCCCATCACTAGGACGAGACTCCGGCGAGTGAAGCTCTGATTCCGGGTTGGGTGTAACTAATGCAGCTATTTTTCGTAATTTTGTTTTAATTATGGTATAAATTACAAATGTTCCAATCGCCACAATCAATATTAAAATTAACAAGTACTGGGTAAAGTTATGTACTTGACTTTTGAAATGTACTTCTTCAATTTTATTTGTATTCATAACGTTAAAACTATTTAATGTTTATAAATTTAATTGTTCTTTAAAATCCTTATTCTCTTTAATCTCCAAATTATGTATGGGTATAATGAAGAGTTCGTCTTTAAATATCGCATTATAATTTACATATTCCACATTATTTATTAAAACATTACAATTATTTAATTTTATTAATACATTACCAGTAACATTTCTATTTAAACTACAATTTGATTTAACATTAATTTGATTTCCATTTTTTATGACAACATAATTTCCGATAATTTGTTTAATTTCTGTATTATTACTATAATGATTAAAATTACAAATTCCATTTTTGCCTTCAACTATATTAAAATAACAATTATCATTAGTTATATTATTTAAATCCTTAATACTACAATATTTAATACCATTAATAATATTACAAATTTCTTTTTCAAAATATGCTTCATTTTTACTCTTTAATATGCTATCGTAAGGAATATCGAGACATTTATAATTTGCCGTTGGGATCCCTATCCCTGAATTATTTGGGGTTTAAATTTGGGAATCTTTATTAAGAATATTAGTTTAGTATGGTTATAGAATGCGCGAGGCCGTAAATGTTCGTATATTTCCTCGAGACTATCGATATGGATACCATGTTCATTAAGAATGCTTTTGGTTCTTTAGGTGAAAGAATATTTTTCGATATAACGTTTAATTTTGCCAATTGTATGCATTCGAGGATATCGTTAAGGTGATCCCGTAAAACATCGATATCGAAATGAATTTGTTAAATGTATTGCATGTACTCCAAATCTTGTTCCGCGTCTACAACATTTCCTTTCATTTGGTATGTAAATTTAGATAAATATTCCCCAATGGCTTCCTGTTGTTTATTAATGTGAATTGTTATGTTTTTAAATCTATTAATCATTTCTCGATTTATTTCCACCTGTTTATTATGCTCCTTAATTATTTGCTTATTATTTACCGATAATTCTTGTATTTCATTATGGATCTCAATAGCATCACTATCGTCCATATTACCTGTTATGAATTTAATTCCACTTCCTACAAGGTTTAACAAACCCCGCTTATTCCTTATATTTGGATATATCAAGTCTAATGAATTATGAAGCATTGTAATTTGTCTGTTTAATGTTCTTATCATAATTTCCAATTTTCCATTGTTAAGCACCTTTCCTATGTTTTTTGTTATTTTATCAATGTTTTCCTTATATCTATCTAATTCTATAATATGTACTAGGTTGCTGTAACCCGAAATTATACGTGCCTTATTCGTCTGTATCGCCAGAACCCCCGGGTTCATTGTCAGATCCTGAATTTCTATTTGGCCCCATACTGTTGCCCTGTCATAATTTCCAAGGTTTATTAATTTTATTTTTATGCTATTTTATGTCTTTTTCGTCATAAGCATTAATTTTCTTTTGTCTTTGTATATTTATTCTTTTATTTTTCTGCTGTACTTTCCTAACATTTTTGGTACGAAGATTTATGTGTTCGATATACTTTTGTTTTTTCCGTAAACTATTATTATATGCCTCCGCTTGAAGTTCAATTTTCTTTTCTTTTATTTTAACCATATCTATTTCGAGCTTCTCGTCATATTTCCTACCAAAGAATAATTCGAAAGGGGTAAATTGCGTAATTTGATTAATTGAATTGTTATAAGCGTGTATCGCCTTATATAAAGATTCCTTAAATGGTAGCTTCTCGTGGTTGACTATAATTCTCAGATGTTCCAACAGCGTGGAATGAAATCTTTCAATAGGAGAGTTTGAGGTTGACGAATCAACAGAAGTGAAATGAATTTGAATATCATTCTTGGATAGATATTCCTTAATTTCTATGGTAGTTATAGCCCTTTCTTGATCTGTAATCAGTAATTTCGGCCTTCCAAATAAGCTAAAGAATTTCATAAGTTTCTCTTTGATATGGGGTGTGTTTCTGGATTCCAATAAGTACGCCTGTGCATACCTTGAAAATTTATCAATTATGGTTAGTAGGGGTTTTCCTTTTTCAAAATAAAATATGTCCATATGGCATATTTCCAATGGTTGCTTTGGTGTTTGTGTAACTTGAAATTTGATTTTTATAGGGCGCCTTTCGTATTTTTCTGTTTGACATATATCGCACTGATTAATATGTAATAAAATTTTATTTTTTAAATTCGGAAAGTAGTACGTACGTCTCAAATGATCAAAACTTTCGTTAATACCACGGTGATTACTTTGCTCATGGTAATCCCTGATTATTATTATTATTATTATTTATTAATTGTTTATATGATATTTATCTTTTTAAAATAAGTTCATTTTTTTTTTCCCTTAATATCTAAATTTATTAAATTGCAATACTTGTAATAATTACCACAAATCCAATTTACTAATCCATTTTTATTATTTTATAATAATAATGATATTAATAAAAATGCTTAATATTCTTCCATACAAAAATTTCTTATTCTTAGTGCATTTATTACAAAGTGATATATATTTTTAATTTTTTGTATATCTAAATTATTTATCATCATAAGTAATGTTTCTCGATTTATATTATTCAAATATTGATTACGAACTTTTGTTACTATTGGACATTTAGTTATTAGGTGCTCTAACGTGTCTGGTTCATTAGTATTACAAATACTACATGCAACTTTATTATTATATATATATTTTTTACCGCTTATATATAACTGTTGACTGTATGTATTTATAGTTCTAACTTGGGCTATACATCTTATCTTGTTCATTGCTATTTCATTCCTTAAATATTCATTTGAGATAATGTCATCGTTCATCATGTCTTTATACCATATCATTGACTGGGATTGTTTAAGTTTTGCTACATCTTCTTCATATAATACTTTTTGATGGTGATTTATTATTAGGTTCCATTCTTCACTAAGATATGTAATGTCTTGTTGGCATAGATAGTTTATATCGGGAGGAAAAATTAATGAATTCAGCTTACCCAACCAATTACACTTTTCCCTTCTTCTATTTCTTTCTTTAATATCCCATGACAAATTGCTGTATATTTTTTCTTTTCGCTACCTCTTATCCGGATTAAAAATGTAAGTGCCTTTTTAACAATTTCCAGCTTCAGCTGTGTTCTCCCACTTTCCAACCGAACCACATAATTTGGCGTGTTTATTGGTAAATGCAATAATCTTTTAATAAAACATGTCTGCATAGGTTCTACTTCATCTGGTCTTAATATACCCCATATTTCGGCTCCATAGAGTAATACTGATTTTATCATAGAATCATACAACAATAATCTTGTATCCCATTTTGTGATTTTCTTATCGTTTATCAAAGCATTGATGTTGTTCATCGCTACTTTTGTGTTTGTTATTCTATTTTCTATTTCCTTTTTAAATAATCCTGTTTTATATAGAGTTATTCCTAGATATTTGAATGTATCCACTATTTCAATTGATTCATTGTTTATTGTATATTCTTTAGTTAGTTTTGGGTCAGCTCTTTTTTTTAAAATCATTATTTTTGTTTTTTTTACGTTTATTACTAGTTGGTTTTCTTTACAATATTCTTCCAGTATTTCAATCTTTTCTCTTAGATCAATATGCGACTTAGCGAATAGAATAACATCGTCTGCGTATGACAGCATAATAATGTCATTACTATGGTCAATTTTAATACCTTTAAATCCAAATTTTCTAAAATACGTTTCCATGTCCGATATAAATAGGTTAAATAATGAAGGACTTAGTGGGTCTCCTTGTAACACTCCTCTTGTTACATTAACGTAACCTGTGCTTTCGCCATTTGCTGTTATACTGACCTTCATATTTTTATACATATTATATATTGTTCTTATATATTTAGTGCTGACTCCCATTTTATTCAATTTGTTAAAAAGAAGTGTATGGCTTATACTATAAAATGCTCCTTTAAAATCTATAAACATTGCATAGCAGTATCCACCATCTCTTTTAATGTTAATATCGATTATTGTAGTAATATAAATATGTTGTCTATACAACCCCTTTTCGGTCGGAAACCATTTTGATTTTCAGGCAATTTTCTTCTTTTGACTCTATCCAACAATTTAACCTGTTCGCCATAAGTAGAGTAGCTGTGCCGGTTCTAGGCCACCTACGCCCCCATGTCCATAAGAGTTACATGTGAGTGAGTAGTGCGGCAAATATATCTATCTCTTGCTTTCCATTTTTTTTTAAAAATCAATGACGTCACTTGTAAGGGGTATGGATATGTATATATGTAATTACATGGAGGAGGTACTATAATTAACCCATGCTTACATGAGCGTATATAAATGTTTGTTAGTCAATGTGGTATTGTGATAAAAAATGATCAATTTAATACCAAATTAGTGAATATAATATGTATTAGAATTTTAATTCATATACACCATAGAATTAAATATGATTGTTCATGCACATATGTGTTAATGATGATCACGAAGTTTAATATAATTGGATAGAATTTTAATATATATTTATTGAAATGTATATATATATAATTACATGGAGGAGGTACTATAATTAACCCATGCTTGCATGAGCTTATATATATGTTTGTTAGTCAATGTGGTATTGTGATAAAAAATGATCAATTTAATACCAAATTAGTAAATATAATATGCATTAGAATTATTTTAATTCATATACACCATAGAATTAAATATGATTGCTCATGCACATAAGTGTTAATGATGATCAAAGTTTAATATAATTGGATAGAATATTAATATATATTTGATATTATTTGATGATTTGTTAGTTAGGCGTTACTATTATTATTATAATTAACCCATGTTTGCATGAGTTTGTGAGTAAATGTGGTATTGTGATAAAGAAAAAAAATGATCCATCTAATACCAAACGTGAAACGAGTGAATATAATATGTATTAGAATTATTTTAATTCATATACGTCATAGAATTAAATATGATTGTTCATGCACATACGTGTTAACAATGATAGAAGTTTAATATAAGTGTATACAATTTCAATTTATATAATATATATAATGGAGGTGTTTTCAAAGTAATTCAATAATAATGATCAAAATTTATAATCTTTTAAAAATTATTCAATATGTATTATAAAAAAAATTAAGTGTGTATTTAGTTAGATGTATCTAAATTAACAATACCACATTCATATTTTCTCGGCTTTCCAGGTAAACTATCACGCATGAATACACCACGAAAATGGTGTATATTTTTTGCATGTTTATATAAATCTAATTCGTTTAATGGTCTATTGGGTAGCAAATTCATTAGTTTTTTGCAGGATTCAAATACAATCCTAATCCAGTTTTATAAGGTTTTAAATGTAATCCATGCCCCATTGCAATGGATTCCATAGTTTGATTGTGCCTCTTGTTTTCATTCAATTCATTTTTAGCATGGTTAGCTGCAGAAACAGCTTTTGCGATTCCCGATATTCCTCCTGATAACGCACCAACAGCTGATAATCCAGCAAACAGTGGTATTAAAAAAGGTAGCACTCCACCAGTTTTTGGTATCGGTATAATTCGTGGAACCAATTTAACATTCGATTTGTTTATTCCTTTCATAGCATGCTTAGCTGCTTTCAGTGCAATCCTTATAGAATTATTCATGTTTTTTACATTTTTATTTGCTTTTAAAGATGTGCCCACCTTTCGTATGATCTTTTTAAACGATATACTTTTACAACATTTCATGTTCTTCTTCTTCTTTTTTTTTTTATTTTTCATATTGTTATCCCTTTTCAAACCCATCCCAAGCTTAATTTTTGCATTCATTAGATTTGTAACCAGCAATGCGTTAGCTTTTTCACCTATGCTGCTATCACCAGCTTTAACTCGATCCCAAGCTTTATTAGCTAATATTTGATCTGCAAAATGTCGATTACTTGTTTCGCGATTCTTAGAATATGCTATATCGTGCTCTTTACAAGCTTTATCCAACGCATTTATCCCTGGATCACCTCTAAGTAACCTCTCTTTTAATTTTGTACCAGGACCACAATACTGATATCCAGGTAAATGCAACTCAACTGGTAATTTATTAATTAAGTTGTTTAGTAAACCGCTTCCTTGGTGAATGTTGTGTTGTTGATTGATTAGATTTTTTTTTTTTATTTCATTATATGTAATCATAATTAAGAGTCATCATGGGTAGTGGTAAACATTAACTAAATGTAAAAACATGAATGCAAAGGTATATATACATATATATATTTGCATAACATACAAGAATATTTTCTAGTTTGTTTAATCATGCGTTTTGTTAAACAACAAGCGGTATTACCGATTCGTAATGTTGATATTGAAAACAGTGTAGATTCCAAAAAGCATAGTTTTCTTTTACCTAATAGTATTAGAGGTATAATTGTTGGTCCATCAAATTGTGGTAAAACAAATGTTATGATTGGATTGCTTGAACATCCAAATGGATAAAAATTTGAAAACATTTACATTTATGCAAAATCTCTACATCAACCTAAATATGAATATTTAAAAAGATTAATTACACCAATATCCGGTTTAGGATTCTATACATATACAAATAATGATGACGTCATGGCTCCAAACGATATCAAATAAAACTCAGTATTTATATTTGATGATGTTGCATGTGATAAGCAAAACAATATCAGATCTTATTTTTGCATGGGTCGACACAATCATATTGATAGTTTTTACTTGTGTCAAACATATTCACACATTCCAAAACATCTCATACGAGATAACGCTAATTTCATAATGCTTTTCAAACAAGACGATATGAATTTAAAACATATTTACAATGATCATGTGAATATGGATATGTCATATGATACGTTTAAAAAAATGTTTAGCGAATGTTGGACATTGAAATATGGTTTCCTAGTTATTGACAAAGATAGTGAAAAATGTACAGGAAGATATAGAAAGGGTTTTGATGTATTTATTGTAATACAAAGACCATGAATCATTAATTTAATTTATTTGTTGTTGTAAAGTCGATGAATACCAACACATAATTAGAAAAAAATATAATGCAATTAAATCACAACAGATAGAATCTGAAAATATATTAGAAAATACATTTAAACCAATAACAAATTCATTGAAGGAGTTGGGAAAAAAAAAGAAATTAGTTGATAGATCACGGATGAAACAACATATAGGTGTGAATATAGATGATGATGATGATGATGATGATGATGATGATGATGATGATGAAGATGATGAAGAGAGTATTGGTGATATTAACGATGGTTTTGATAATGATGAAGAAGTTAAAAGTGATAGTAAAAAAATTAAATTTAATAATAGTAATACACCTTCACGTAGAATGAATATATCTGATGGAATTATAAAATATTTACAATGAAGTAATCTGAAAGGTATACCAGCACATTACATACAAAATTATATAAAACATACACCTGAAATAGATTCCGTGTATGGATTATATTATGATAATAGGAAAAATGAATGGAAAATTGGTAATGCAACAGTTGAAATCAATAATAATAATTTAACTATCAACAAAAAAGCATATCCAAATAGTAATGGTTTATATGAATTAATTACTATGAAAAACCCAAATGTATATGATCAAGATGATTTAAATGCATATAAAGAGATTTTATTAGTATCCAATGCACACAAAAGAAATTATAATCCACATGGGCAAATTTTAGGCAACAGAGGTTTTAAATATACACATATCATTTCAAAATTAATGCATCATGGGAAAGGATTATCAACAACAACAATACCACTGATGAATGTAGATCCATATAATAAAAAAATAATGGAATACATTTATTGGGATGATCCTAATGAATTAGTGGATAGATTACAACTACATAGCATCAGAACAAGCTGGAAATACTAGTCACAATAATGAAATCATAGCAATAGTTGAAGAATTACGTGACGCTAACATTATTATATAAAGTATGTTGTATCATCAACATCACCAATCATATTCATAATGAGTGTGGACAAATTTGGTCGATATTCAAACAAAACCACAGCTGCGTCAAGTCTGCGTGGACCACAAGGTCCAACTGGTCCACCAGGTCCAATCGGTCCCCAGGGTTCATCTGGTATCGGATTTTATAAAAACAATGATGGAAATTATGATTTAATGATGGAACGTGTTGTTCATTTAGCCAATCCTGTTAATGATTCGGATGCGTGAACAAAGCATTACGTTGATATGAAAATTAAAGATATACAACGATATTTTAATACTGATATTGAATTCTTGTATAATATAATAAGTATTGAACATAAAAAACTATCCGGAACTATGCTACCAACCAATGATGTGTAAAATATAAAAAAAAAAAAAATGATTACTGACAACACTACCAAAACTGATAGATTAAGAATTGTTGATGAATTGCACACAGCCCCTCGTAAAAATTTTAAACGGCGTCATGTTATCGATTGTTTTTCAAAATATGCTTGGGCTGTTCCACTTAAAAAAAAAACAGGGGTAGCTGTTACCAATGCACTGAAAGCTGTATTACAACAACAGTATAAAAAAGGTGTAGCGGTTAATATGGAACAGCTACCTGTATTAAAACAACAGTACAAAACTGGTATACCTATTGATATGAATAAACAGTTACAAGCATTATTACATCGTATTCCGAAAAATTTGCAAACTGATGATGGAAAAGAGTTTTATAATAAAAACTTTAAAAACTTAGCAGTGCAATATAAAATTAATCATTATTCAACATATAGCACAATGAAAGCATCTATAGTGGAACGATTTAATCGAACATTAAAAAATTGGATGTGGAAAGAATTCAGTTTAAATGGTAACCATCGTTGGATTGATATATTACCACAATTAATACACAAATATAATAACACACAGCATAGAACAATAAAAATGAAACCGAATATGGTTTGTCTTGAAAATGAAAAACATTTGCTTGATAACATTTACAATAACATAAAATTACGAATTGACCCTACAAATCATAAATTTCAAATCGGTGACTTTGTTCGTATTAGTAAATATAAGCATATGTTTGAAAAGGGATATACACCCAATTGGACAACAGAAATTTTTAAAATTGTAAAAGTTCAAAATACAAGTCCTGTAACTTATCAAATAGAAGATTATCAAAATCAACAAATAAAGGGTGGATTTTATGAAATGGAATTGTTAAAAGTAAAATATCCGGATGTGTATCTTGTTGAAAAAATATTAAAGAGGAGAGGGGACACCGTACTTGTAAAGTGGCTTGGTTTTACAAAAGAACATAATTCATGGATTCATAAAAATGCAATAGTATAATTTAAATATTTAGTGAATGTGAACATTGAGTAGCAGCAGCAACATTCCTAATATAATATCTTAAGATGTCAAAAATATGTGTTGAACAGTTTTTAATTGAATATAAGTGGTTATTGTTAACGGAGCATAAAGATAAAATATTTCGATATTATTCATTTTTAACTTATCATAAGGACATAGAAATGATAAGTTCAAAATATGGAAAACATTATATCACGTGTCCATGGTCTAATGATGATGCAAAAGATGGTCCAGATACATGTCAATGTGATTTTATTGAAAGAAATACGAAAGAGATTACCAAAATTATGAATTTATACAGAAGAATTAAAAACAAAACAAAGTGAATTCGAATTTTACTCAGATACACTTGAACAAACAAAAATTTGTATTTATTATTATTAATATTATTAAGTATATGTATATCATAATATATTGAAAGATTTTTAAAAAAAAAAAATAAATTGTTATTCTTTTTTTGTTTGAACTATACATATATATAGTTTAAACATAATTATATAATACCAACAAAAAAATTATAGAGAAAATAGAATACTTTTATCGACCCTTTAAAATAATAAAGATATATATATGTAAAACACTCAGTATGTCATTAACCTCATTCAATTCTAAAAAAGATTGTTATGTGTGTAAGATATAAAAAAAATTGTGTGACATCATCATTAATAACATATTTATATTTATTTGAACTATATGACTATTTTGTAGATATTTATATCTATACATGTATATATTTATGTTGAGACAACACCATCACTATGGTGTTGTCTCAACATAAATACACACTTAATTTTTTTTATAATACATATTGAATAATTTTTAAAAGATTATAAATTTTGATCATTATTATTGAATTACTTTGAAAACACCTCCATTATATACACTCTCGCTCAAAATAAAGTATACGGGGTTTTTTTTTGCGTATTTTAATACATATTGCATTCATGAACTTTATTAATTCAATTATAACGTTAAACTAAGTATACAAAATATAATAATGATCATTATTTAACTAATTGTAACAAAAAAATAAAAATAATTTCAGTCATACTTAATAATAAATAAATAAATTGCATTCATTGCATTTTGGTAAGCGCTCACAATAAAGTATACGTTCAGGTATAATAAGTGAAAATATTGTGTAATACACCGCAATATAATCAAAATCAATAAAAATTATTAAATTTTAATATTTAGTTGCACCTCCCTTATTTTTAAGAACTGCTTGTAGTCTTTTTGGCATGCTTTCAACTAGATTCTTTAACATTTGTGGCGGAATTTTTTCCCATTGAATCTGCAATTCCGAATAAAATGTGCATAAGTTTTTGCGATGGCAAAGCTCCACATTTCTATCCAAAATGGTCCATAAATGTTCTATTGGATTTAAATCCGGTGATTGTGCCGGCCATTCCAATAATTCCACATTATTCTCTTCGAAATAATTTTTAGCAACACGGCATGTATGCTTAGGATCGTTGTCTTGTTGAAAAATGAATTCGGTCAATCCAATTTTTTCGGCAGATTCATTAAGATTGTTGGTTAATATGTTTACGTAGGAATAACCGGTCATTTTGCCATCAATTTTAACTAATCTACCTAAACCATTCCAACTAAAACATCCCCATACCATTATTGATCCTCCACCATGCTTTACTGTGTGTTGTAAAAATCGTTCTTCCAGGCCTTGTCCAGCCCGTCGCCATACTTTTTTCCTTCTCTTTTGATTGAAGAGCTGAAATTTGCTTTCATCTGACCATATTACCTTCTTCCAGAACTCTACAGGCATGTTACAATATTTTTTTGCAAATGCAATTCTGCGTTCTTTGTTCAATTTGCTGATCAGTGGTTTTTTCTTGGCTAAATAATTTTTAAATCCTGATTCTCGAAGGCGTCTTTTAATTGTTGAAGTAGAAGCATCCAAATTCAAGTTTTCTTTAATTTCTTGTGCCGTTACGGTTACATTTTTTACCGCTTCTCTAGAAATTCGTGCATCTACTTTTTTACTGGTAACACGTTTTCGGCCTTGTCCAGTCTGCTGTTCCACTGAGTTTGATTTTTCAAATTTATCAACAATTTTTTTGGCACCCATTTTACTTATTTTATATTTTTTTGCCAAATCCCCATATGACAATCCCCTTTTTCTGTCAATTACAATCTCCATTCGAATTATTTTCGATTTTTGCACCATTTTTAGTTTTAATGTATTAAAATTACCAAAATTTAACAAATAATATAAAGGACAAACTGAATTTTAAAATTACATTTAATCACACATGTCAAATAATTGCATTTTATTTAATTTTTGTAAATATTTCATCAAATTTACTTCGTATACTTTATTATGACCGCATACGAATATTTACACAAATATATTATAATGGAGGGGGTATAGAGTTTTATATTATGTAATATTAGTTTATTATTGCATCATCTTTATTTTACATGTAAACTGAGTATTTATTCTATTTGATTCTGAGTATTTGGTCAGGTAATTCATATTACGCATCGTCGTATACTTTATTTTGAGCGAGAGTGTATATTATATAAATTGAAATTGTATACACTTATATTAAACTTCTATCATTGTTAACACGTATGTGCATGAACAATCATATTTAATTCTATGACGTATATGAATTAAAATAATTCTAATACATATTATATTCACTCGTTTCACATTTGGTATTAGATGGATCATTTTTTTTCTTTATCACAATACCACATTTACTCACAAACTCATGCAAACATGGGTTAATTATAATAATAATAGTAACGCCTAACTAACAAATCATCAAATAATATCAAATATATATTAATATTCTATCCAATTATATTAAACTTTGATCATCATTAACACTTATGTGCATGAGCAATCATATTTAATTCTATGGTGTATATGAATTAAAATAATTCTAATGCATATTATATTCACTAATTTGGTATTAAATTGATCATTTTTTATCCCAATACCATATTGACTAACAAACATATATATATAAGCTCATGCAAACATGGGTTAATTATAGTACCACCTTACTTTATAAACCTATATATTGTATGTAAGACATTAGAATATTATATACATATATATATATATATATATATATATATAAATTGTAAAAAATATTAAAATATTAAAATATTAAAATATTAAAATATTAAAATATTAAAATATTAAAATATTAAAATATTAAAATATTAAAATATTAAAATATTAAAATATTAAAATATTAAAATATTAAAATATTAAAATATTAAAATATTAAAATATTAAAATATTAAAATATTAAAATATTAAAATATTAAAATATTAAAATATTAAAATATTAAAATATTAAAATATTAAAATATTAAAATATTAAAATATTAAAATATTAAAATATTAAAATATTAAAATATTAAAATATTAAAATATTAAAATATTAAAATATTAAAATATTAAAATATTAAAATATTAAAATATTAAAATATTAAAATATTAAAATATTAAAATATTAAAATATTAAAATATTAAAATATTAAAATATTAAAATATTAAAATATTAAAATATTAAAATATTAAAATATTAAAATATTAAAATATTAAAATATTAAAATATTAAAATATTAAAATATTAAAATATTAAAATATTAAAATATTAAAATATTAAAATATTAAAATATTAAAATATTAAAATATTAAAATATTAAAATATTAAAATATTAAAATATTAAAATATTAAAATATTAAAATATTAAAATATTAAAATATTAAAATATTAAAATATTAAAATATTAAAATATTAAAATATTAAAATATTAAAATATTAAAATATTAAAATATTAAAATATTAAAATATTAAAATATTAAAATATTAAAATATTAAAATATTAAAATATTAAAATATTAAAATATTAAAATATTAAAATATTAAAATATTAAAATATTAAAATATTAAAATATTAAAATATTAAAATATTAAAATATTAAAATATTAAAATATTAAAATATTAAAATATTAAAATATTAAAATATTAAAATATTAAAATATTAAAATATTAAAATATTAAAATATTAAAATATTAAAATATTAAAATATTAAAATATTAAAATATTAAAATATTAAAATATTAAAATATTAAAATATTAAAATATTAAAATATTAAAATATTAAAATATTAAAATATTAAAATATTAAAATATTAAAATATTAAAATATTAAAATATTAAAATATTAAAATATTAAAATATTAAAATATTAAAATATTAAAATATTAAAATATTAAAATATTAAAATATTAAAATATTAAAATATTAAAATATTAAAATATTAAAATATTAAAATATTAAAATATTAAAATATTAAAATATTAAAATATTAAAATATTAAAATATTAAAATATTAAAATATTAAAATATTAAAATATTAAAATATTAAAATATTAAAATATTAAAATATTAAAATATTAAAATATTAAAATATTAAAATATTAAAATATTAAAATATTAAAATATTAAAATATTAAAATATTAAAATATTAAAATATTAAAATATTAAAATATTAAAATATTAAAATATTAAAATATTAAAATATTAAAATATTAAAATATTAAAATATTAAAATATTAAAATATTAAAATATTAAAATATTAAAATATTAAAATATTAAAATATTAAAATATTAAAATATTAAAATATTAAAATATTAAAATATTAAAATATTAAAATATTAAAATATTAAAATATTAAAATATTAAAATATTAAAATATTAAAATATTAAAATATTAAAATATTAAAATATTAAAATATTAAAATATTAAAATATTAAAATATTAAAATATTAAAATATTAAAATATTAAAATATTAAAATATTAAAATATTAAAATATTAAAATATTAAAATATTAAAATATTAAAATATTAAAATATTAAAATATTAAAATATTAAAATATTAAAATATTAAAATATTAAAATATTAAAATATTAAAATATTAAAATATTAAAATATTAAAATATTAAAATATTAAAATATTAAAATATTAAAATATTAAAATATTAAAATATTAAAATATTAAAATATTAAAATATTAAAATATTAAAATATTAAAATATTAAAATATTAAAATATTAAAATATTAAAATATTAAAATATTAAAATATTAAAATATTAAAATATTAAAATATTAAAATATTAAAATATTAAAATATTAAAATATTAAAATATTAAAATATTAAAATATTAAAATATTAAAATATTAAAATATTAAAATATTAAAATATTAAAATATTAAAATATTAAAATATTAAAATATTAAAATATTAAAATATTAAAATATTAAAATATTAAAATATTAAAATATTAAAATATTAAAATATTAAAATATTAAAATATTAAAATATTAAAATATTAAAATATTAAAATATTAAAATATTAAAATATTAAAATATTAAAATATTAAAATATTAAAATATTAAAATATTAAAATATTAAAATATTAAAATATTAAAATATTAAAATATTAAAATATTAAAATATTAAAATATTAAAATATTAAAATATTAAAATATTAAAATATTAAAATATTAAAATATTAAAATATTAAAATATTAAAATATTAAAATATTAAAATATTAAAATATTAAAATATTAAAATATTAAAATATTAAAATATTAAAATATTAAAATATTAAAATATTAAAATATTAAAATATTAAAATATTAAAATATTAAAATATTAAAATATTAAAATATTAAAATATTAAAATATTAAAATATTAAAATATTAAAATATTAAAATATTAAAATATTAAAATATTAAAATATTAAAATATTAAAATATTAAAATATTAAAATATTAAAATATTAAAATATTAAAATATTAAAATATTAAAATATTAAAATATTAAAATATTAAAATATTAAAATATTAAAATATTAAAATATTAAAATATTAAAATATTAAAATATTAAAATATTAAAATATTAAAATATTAAAATATTAAAATATTAAAATATTAAAATATTAAAATATTAAAATATTAAAATATTAAAATATTAAAATATTAAAATATTAAAATATTAAAATATTAAAATATTAAAATATTAAAATATTAAAATATTAAAATATTAAAATATTAAAATATTAAAATATTAAAATATTAAAATATTAAAATATTAAAATATTAAAATATTAAAATATTAAAATATTAAAATATTAAAATATTAAAATATTAAAATATTAAAATATTAAAATATTAAAATATTAAAATATTAAAATATTAAAATATTAAAATATTAAAATATTAAAATATTAAAATATTAAAATATTAAAATATTAAAATATTAAAATATTAAAATATTAAAATATTAAAATATTAAAATATTAAAATATTAAAATATTAAAATATTAAAATATTAAAATATTAAAATATTAAAATATTACAATATTAAAATATTAAAATATTAAAATATTAAAATATTAAAATATTAAAATATTAAAATATTAAAATATTAAAATATTAAAATATTAAAATATTAAAATATTAAAATATTAAAATATTAAAATATTAAAATATTAAAATATTAAAATATTAAAATATTAAAATATTAAAATATTAAAATATTAAAATATTAAAATATTAAAATATTAAAATATTAAAATATTAAAATAAAAGACATCATCATTAATAACATATTTATTGAAAACACCTACACTTATCTATCAAATATATATTAAAATTCTATCCAATTATATTAAACTTCGTGATCATCATTAACACTTATGTGCATGAATAATCATATTTAATTCTATGGTGTATATGAATTAAAATTCGAATACATATTATATTCACTAATTTGGTATTAAATTGATCATTTTTTATCACAATACCACATTGACTAACAAACATTTATATACGCTCATGCAAGCATGGGTTAATTATAGTACCTCCTCCATGTAATTACATATACACATATCCATACCCCTTACAAGTGACGTCATTGATTTTTAAAAAAAAATGGAGAGCAAGAGATAGATATATTTGCCGCACTACTCACTCACATGTAACTCTTATGGACATGGGGGCGTAGGTGGCCTAGAACCGGCACAGCTACTCTACTGCCATAATAGTATTAAATAACTTAACTACACTGTTTTCTACTGCTATTGGGCGATAATTATCTGGATCGGTTGTATCTCCCTTCTTGTATATCATCAGAATCCTTGTTTGTGTTATATCTTTATGTTTACTAAGGTCTTGAAATATTTTATTAAAGATGTCTGTTGTAGCGCACAATGCGTTTTCTGGTAAATATTTTAAAAATTCATTAGCCACACCATCTGGACCAGCTGATTTTTGGTTTTTTAGTTTGTGTGTTGCCAAAACCATTTCCTGGATTGTAATGCCATTATCTAGTATTGGATCGAAGGTATCTAAGATATCTGCGATTTTATTATTTATTACAGGAAATGTATTACATAAATGTTCATACCATTTTTCTATAGTTATATAGGTGATTTGTTTTTTTTTTATACGTAAACTGTTCAAAGTATTCCAAAAGGTGATATTGTGTTTTATGTTTGCTAAATTATGCACCACCTTATTGTCTGCAATCCTTTTAGCTGTTACTATTTCTTTCGTATAAAGTTTTTTTGTTGCAACATAATCCTGATAGTTTGTATCTGTATTTTCTGTTTTCATTCGTAAACATATTTTCCTTAATTTCGATTTAAGTATTTTGCATTCTTTATTAAACCAAACACTTTTTCGTGGTTCATTATTACCATATATAATTGTTTTGTTCATACCTTGTTGTATCGCTGTTTTACTTATATGGTCTTTAATGAAATCCCATTCCCTATTTTCCATATTAATGTGGCTTAATACTGATTTATACTCGTCGATTTTTTCTCCATTTTAGGATCGTTTTCTGTATTTTTTTTTCTTGTATTTTATGTGTTCCTTCAATATTTAGATCACATTTGATCTCTATCGGAATATGATCTGACACATTAGCAAAGTAATTTACCCTCATGTCTAGTATCATACTTGTTGCATTCATGCTTATCCAGCACGTATCTATAATACTTTTTCCTGATTTTGCAATGTAAGTGTATTCCCCTCTTTCATCACCTTACGTTCTACCATTAAGCAATAACATACCATGTGTTTCAAAAATATTAGCCAGTAATTTCCCTCTTTTATTTTGAATTAAATCCTTCGAATATCGTTGCCCTCGTAGATTTGTTTCTGACAGTAAAAAATCATCACTAATTTGATTTAGATTTCCAAACCTAGCATTATAATCGCCGCATAGTATTGTTATTTTTTCATTTCCTGAGATTTTATATAACAAATCATTCACCTTTTCTTCGCATATTTCATCTTCTATTAGAGGTGATATATAGCAACATCCAATATTTAATTTCTTTGCGTTTGTTTTTATCTCCAATACAATAAAATGCTGACTGTTTTCAATTACTTGTATGTTTTCAACTTTTATATATTTTTTAATTGCGATTATTAGTCCACCTTTGGATCTCCCCATAGTTTTATCTTTAACCGCTGGCTCGTGAAATACTGTGAATTGTTTAAATAATGTTAATTCGTTATTTATATTTTGGGTTTGCCATGTTTCTACGAAACATAAAATTTCATAATTTTCGATAATGCATTTACATTGTTTATGAGTTAAGTTGAATAGGCTATTAATTCCATGAATATTCCAAAATAGAATTTTACTGGAAACTCTTTTTACTATTGCTTTGTTTTCATCATTCCAATCATATGCTATTCCATTTATAATTATTTTTTTATATCCAATTTTTACCACGTTCCCATTTTCTTTTTCAATGTTTGCAATTTTTCTTAATTCATATTGAATCCCACGTTCTTTTTTTGTCATATCATTTTCAATATAAATCAATGTGTTTTTTAATTTATGTTTGTTTTTCATTATTGCTGCTTTTTCCGCGTATGAATCCATTTCAATCAATGCTATTATGTTTTCGCTTTTATTTCCTATGATACTTGTTTTACGAATAGAAATATCCAAATTTAACTTAACTTTAATGATGTCTTTAAATGTTTGTTTAATATCTGTGCCTTCTTTTTCTGTTTTCAATCCTTTGACAATTATATTTACCTTGCGACGCTCCTTTGTCTCGTATTCTACTCTATTTTCTAGTAAATGAAATCTTTCTAGCAAATCCTTCTTTTCCAATTCCCACTTCTTCTCCTTATTTAATAGCTGTCCTTTCAAGTCCTTTATTTCTTCTTTGAGTTCCTTATTTTCCTTTGTGTTTGTTTGTTTGTTTGTTTTTATTTCTATCATCATTTCCGACAACATGCTTTTGATTTCATGTAATGTTATCATATTTATTTCGCTTTGTTGTATTTCCTTATCAGGTGAGTGTATTGTTTTTTTATTTTTACCAAAGATTTCTGTTGCTTCTATGTCATCGATTGATCTATCCCTTTTATAGTTATCATTCATTATATTTTAACTTCTATATTTAACTATATTTAATATATTCTATCACTTTTTGTTTTGTGATATATTTTTAATTGTTTGGACATCTATCAGTTGTTGTATATTTTTTTATATTTTTTATATAGTTTTTGTAGTCATTTAAATTCAAATAACTCTTTGTTATTTTTATATTTATTTGAATACAATACCTTTTAATAATTAATCTGTTATATCTATATATACACACTATTATATTTTTTAATTATTACCGAATTTTATTTTATTTCTTGCTTCTTCTAGAACGATGGTATACTTTGTTACAAATTAATAATATATTGGCCGTTTTTTTTTTTTTTTATTTTTTAAACTTATATCTACTTTTATTTTTTTTTTTCGTTAGCATATAATTATCCCGTCTTTTCTTGTATTATTTTTTTTTAATTTTGTCTTATTAAATAATTAATTTTAATTTATTTACTATAAAATTATTTCTTTTTTTTATTTTATTCAATTATTATAATTATTTTATTTAATTTGTGATAACACGTCTGCACTGTACTAAAGCAAATTTTGAACTCCTCCCTGATTATTATATACTGTTGCAGTTCATCGGTTATATCTTCCCTTATTTTAACACATCTTAATATACGCATTTGTTTCTTTCTAGCAAAAATATTTTTATATACCCCTTGAATTCTCATATATAATTCATGATTCTCAACGTAAATTGCGTTTAATTGTTTCTGGTTGAAATGATTTTTAATTAATTGTATTATCGTATTGTCATCACTTATTGATAAATTTAAATTTATCTTTTTAATTTTTATTGAGCATTTCTCACTCTTGTTTAATTCTATTATATATTGAAATTTAAAGTGGTTAAGACCCGACTCAGAAATTGGTATAAGATCCATGTTATCTGATTCAGCGCTATGTATAGTAGCGGCGGTAGAAAAATTATTTTCATTTACATTAATCTCAATGGGCATTCGGGACAATGCGTCCGCATTATTATTAATTTTACCTGGTTTGTATTCAATTTTGTAGTTAAACTCTTCCAATCTCAATCTCCATCTGACCAATTTTGAGTTGGGCTCTTTGAGCGACATTAACCAATTCAATGGTTTGTGGTCGGTTTGTATTTTAAATTCTTGACCGAAAAGATGAGGCCTGAAATATTTCGTCGCCCATACTATTGACAACAATTCTTTTTCAATGACGGAGTAATTAATTTCGTGTTCATTCAACGTTCGGCTCGCAAAACATATTGGATGTTTCGCACCGTTTTGTATTTATGATAACACGGCACCGAGCGCATAATTTGATGCATCGGTAGCCAATATAAATTGCCTGTTAAAATCCGGATATGCCAAAACCGAATCGCTTAATAATACATCCCTACAAATTTTAAAACATCTTACGTACTCCTCGTCCTCATGGTTCACCCTTTGATTCTTTTTTAATTTACCGGTAAGCGGTTTTGTAAGCCTCGCAAAATCCTTTATAAACTTCCTATAATAACCCAATAATCCCAGAAATTGTTTAATCTCCCTTTGATTCCTCGGTATGGGATAATCACGTACCGCCTTAACCTTATCGGGATTCGCGCTAATCCCCCGTTCAGAAACTTTGTGTCCCAGAAAAGCAACTTCCCTGCAAAAGAACTGGGATTTATTGATTTGCACCTTTAAATTTGCGTTTTGCAATGCCTCAAACACCCTCCTTAAACTTTGAACATGTTCTATAAGTGAGGTTGAATATACAATGATATCATCCATATAGACAAGGCAGATGCTGTTTTGCAAATGTTTTAACACACCATCCATGGCCCTTTGAAAAGTTGCCGGGGCGTTTTTCAACCCAAACGGCATACGCTTATATTCATAGTGTCCACCCTCGATTGTGAATGCGGTTTTCTTTATATCATTAGGGTCCACCCGAATTTGGTGGAACCCCGAAGCTAAATCAAGCGTTGTGAAATACATGCATTTCCCAAGCTTGTCCAATATATCGGTGATATTGGGAAGGGGATACTTGTCGTTAATGGTTTTCTCGTTTAGTTTACGATAATCGACGACTAAGCGCCATTTATTATTTCCGGAGGAATCCGATTTTTTGCGGACGATCCAAATTGGAGAAGACCAAGGGGAATAACTTGGTCGTATGATATTTTGCTCGAGCATTTTTTGTATTTGAGTCCGAACCTCTTGTTTATGTACGTACGGGTACGTCTTTGAATAAATTGGAACCTCATCCAACGTTTTAATTTTATGATATACCCCATCGGTAGATGAAAGGTATTGATTTTCCGTTAAGAATATGTCTTTATAATCCCTTATTAATTTTCCTAATTCCTTCTTTTCTTCATAATTTAGGTGATCCGTAACGATTGTATTTACTAATTCATCTTTATAACCCACACCATTTCCATTATTAATGTTTATATTATTTAACTCGATAACATCAACGTCACCAGTTTTCAGTGGTTGAGTTAACTTTATATATGCGTCATTTTTCGCCTCTATTAATACATCGGTCTCCCAATTCAAAGCCTCGTACAATCCGCCAATGAGGATAGTATCCGAAATGGACTGTTCCTCCATTCTCCTTATCGACCGGTATCTTTATTTTATTAACCTAATTTTGTTTTAACCTATATTCATACACCCCACAAAGTGGTTTATGCAGTATTTTGATAATTATATTATTTCTTCTTAGGACACCACCACCCAAGTCCAATTGAATGCCATGACCTGATAATATATCATATCCAATGATACCGTCGAAATAGTCGTGGAAATCCATTAAATGGAACGTAACGGGGGGGTTATCTTCGCCAAAATCTTTAAATAATGTGGTTTGAACCAACTGGTCAATCGTAATATCTTTATGTAATGCCCTAATGACATGCGGTCTTGTGCGTATTATATGTTTTTTATTTATTATTATGGATGGACGCAATATAGAACCAGACGCACCGGTATCAATTAACATCTTTAGCGTCCTAATTGGGGTCTTAATATTAATGTAGGGCAAGGTTTTTAACCCGGGTTTTGTTGAGCGGTGCGCCATGAAAATTTTCGTCATGAAACAGTTCCTCCACCAGAACATGTGGTCTAGGATTGTTACTACTATTATTGTTATTATTATTATTATTATTATGAGAAGCATTTGTATTGAACTATTATTATTTGAGCCATATCGCATTTGCGCACTATTGTTACCATAATTATTTGAATAATTATTATTAAATCTTCGTACTTGTTGTGAAGGGTAATTCGAGCGTCTAATTTGTGTAGAGCGATCAACCTCCATCGGTACTGGATTGGTTACCATACGATTAGCACCGAAAGAATTATTTTGACTACATCTATTAAAACCATTTTGGTTGGAATAATTTGAATTCGTATTAAATTGTCTATTATAGTTACTAAAATATCCATTACTACTATTATAATTTTTTTTTTTTTTTTTTTTTTTTTATAGGGGGGGAAATGCCTTTACGCACATTTGTGTCGGGCTCTCCTAACGTGAAATACCGACTAAAACCCAACCCCTTTTCGGCCCTTTTGTTTGGTCACGGAACCGCCATCACTGGCATTACTTCATGACCGCACAGGCCTTTTCCGCTTAGCGCCCAGCCGTAATAATAACCGTATTAACTTCTAATTTTTTCTAATTTTTGATCTCCATTATTGTTCTGGCGTACGCCCCTACCACGTCCCATTTTTCCTCTGATTCCAACATTAAACCAAACATATTCCCCATCGTAATCTCCCTTCCCAGCCGCCTTCCCACCTCGGCCCGCTCCCGCCCCCATGATTCACACTCAAACACCCTATGCTCCACATTATCCTCGCCGTGTCCGCAACTCCTGCATGCGCCTTCCTCCGTCAAATGGTACTGTTTTAAATATGCACCAAATGCCCCATGTCCGCTCAACACCTGTGTCAAATAAAAATTCACGCCCCCGTGTCCCCTCTCCATCCATTTTTGTATATCTGGGATTAGTGCATATGTCCACCTACCCCTTTTCTCCATGCTCCATCTACTTTGCCACCTTTGCATCAGCGCCTTCCTGACTCGGGCCCTAATCATCTCCCTTAATTCCCTTGATGCAGCCTGTTCGTCCCCGGTTTTACGGCCCCATTCTTCCATCAATTCGAACGCCTCCCTTCTTTCCAGTGCCATTAAGTCCAATGGTGGCATGCCGGCAATAACTAGCGCCGCGCTGTGCGATATGGTTCTATATCCCGATACAACCCTTAATGCCGAGTATCTATGTACGCTTGCCGCCATTTTTATGTGCGCATGTCCCATATTCGCCTTCGTCCAGCACTGTGCCGCATATAACAATTTTGAAGTGGTGACCCCTGCCAGTAACTTTTTCCTCCATTGACTGGGTCCCCCAACATTTGGCATAATTCGTGCCAAGTTACTGCCCGCTGATGCTCCCTTTATCGCCACCTGCTCCAAATGACATCGGAAATTTAATCGACCGTCCAATCTCACTCCCAAATACGTTATACTCTCCCTCCATGGGATATTTACCCCGTCCATTATCAACCCCGGCCTAACAAATTTCCGCCTGTTGGTTACCAACACCGCCTCCGTCTTTTCCACTGCAACCTCCAACCCTTTCCGACCAAACCATCTCTTGATCCTGCCCATACAGTCGTTGGCCCCGATTTCCAGGATATCCGTACTCAACGCCCCACAGATAACCATTGTATCATCAGCAAATCCCACTATTTCCGTCCTCCTTGGCATTTGCACTCGCAATAATCCGTCGTACACAATGTTCCACAAAAATGGCCCAATTCTGGATCCCTGTGGCACCCCGCACGACATGCCCTTTTTAACTTCGAATCCTTCTCCCTCATAGCTGATCACCCTATTGCTGAAATAATTCCTTAATACAGTTGTTATGTATTCCGGCATATTCGCATCCAACATCGCCCCAAAAATACTGTCCCATCTCACCATATTAAATGCGTTTCTGACATCGATGGCGATCAGTGCACAAAATCCGCCAATTCGGCCGTCTCCCTTCCTCGCCCCGTCCGCCACCGCCAGAACCTTTTTTATTGCATGCACTGTCGATCTCCCCCTCCTAAACCCAAATTGGCTTTCCGACAGCGGGCACCGTTTTTCCAAGTGACCGACCATCCTTTGTACCAGAAGTCCCTCGAATAATTTTCCCATCGTGTCCATCAAACAGATGGGCCTATAAGATGATGTTTCCCTAATAGGCCTCTGTCCCTTTCTTAACAAAACCAACTTCTGCACTTTCCATTCATCACATACCTTGCCCTCCACCATGCACCTATTGTACAACCGCAACAACATCCGTGGTGCGTACACGACTATCCTTTTCAGCACCTCATTCTGGATACCGTCCGGTCCTGGCGCCTTTCCACTCTTCATCCCCTCTGCCGCTCCGCGCAACTCTCCGATGTCAAATTCCGCAAATTCATCCTTACGTCTCCGTGTCCGTTCTATTCCAGTCCCGCCCTTCGTCTCATCATCTGGAAATAAATCATCCATTATCTGCGTAACCCACTTCCGATCATTTAACTCCGGCACTTTCTTCGTACCCCCGAGTTTTTTGGTTACCAATTTATACGCCGTTCCCCACACATCCTCTTCTACTGTGTTTAACAACTCTCCCCAACATCTTCTTTTACTCCGTCTTATTTCCCTCTTTAAACGACTCCTTGCAGCCTTGTATTCCAACTCCAGCCGAACTTCTGTCCTTGCCCTCATTGCCCTTCTTCTGGCCGTATTACATTCCTTCCGCGCCCCCGCTATCTCCCCTGTCCACCAATACACCGGCTTCCTATTTTTTACCGGCCCCACCCTTTTCGGCATTGATGCATTGCACGCCCCCATTATGATTCTCCTTACTCTTTTTACCTCCTTCTCGACGGTCCCAATCACTTTGATCCAACCCAGTTCTTCTATCCGATCCACCTCTTCCAGATACCCCCTGAATTTGTCCTCATCTATTTTTTTAATATTCCATCTTGGAACCCGCCCATTTGCTCCGGCTCTATCCAATCTTGCCCTTCCCAATCGAACACCCGCTCCTCCGTCCCGTAGATCAATTTTTATGTACATATGGTCGCTTAGTGTGTCCTCATCCAACACCCCCCACTCCTGAACCATACCTGTCACCACCTGCGATGCCAATGTTAAATCTATTATGGACGTGCTTCTTCCCCTTCTAAATGTAGGCCTTCCTTCGTTATTCAGCACCACTAAATCCTGTGCCGCTATCAGTTCGCAGACCATCCTGCCCCTACGATCCATCCTTCTCTCCTCCCATAGTGGTGACTTACTATTAAAATCCCCCGCAACCAATACGCGTCCCGAGGACGACATTATGCTAGATTCCAACCCTGTGATCTCTTCTCTGAATTTTTCAATGCCATCGCTAGGCGAAAAATAGCAACTGTATATCCTCATTCCATCGAACTCCATCCACACAAAACCTTTACACTTACCCCGCACCCCATCCGCGCGAACACTCCGACCACACACCACAATTGCTGCCCTCTGAGTGTCGTCCTCATACCAACATGCAAATTCCGGCTTTTTACATTGTTCGCTCAATATGAGAACATCCACCCTTAATTCCTTCACCCTCTGCTGCAAGATATCCCATGCCGCCCTTCCCCTTCCTAGATTGATTTGTATAATTCTAATCATTTCAATTGCTTCCCCCGCCCTTCCAGTTCAGTCCGGAAAGCTGAACAATTTCTACTGCCCGATATGTGGTTTATATCTTCTACTCCACGGTCCCCGCATGCGACGCATTTAGGACAATTTTGACATTCACCAGCCCTATGCCCCTGAAGGCCACACTTCCAGCATGCCCCATTCCTATCAACTCCTTTACACCCCCGTGCCACGTGCCCATAACCCTGACACCTGTAGCATCGTATAATCTCCACCCTTTCCACAATACGGCAGTTTACCCATCCTATCTTAATCCTGCCCTTACTAATCAGCACCCTCGCACGTGCCACAGGCAACGTTATATTTGCCACCTGTGTTGATGCAAAGCCCTTAAAAATCCTGCACTTAATTTCCACACCTTGTCCTATTCCCAACTCCTGGATAATTCTGGTTCTGACCTCTTCTACCGAAACCGTTTCATCGATATCCTTAATTTCAATAGTCGCCTCCTTGTCCAAATTTTTAACCTTGCCCCACTCTCCAATTTTTTGTTCCAACACTTTCACGAAACCCTCTGCGCCCTCCGATCTCAGTACCACCAACATTTCATTTCCCCTGGTTCTTCTTATTTGTTTCACCTCCACTCCACTATCCTCCGGTTTTACATTATCCTTTACGCTTCTTAGAATATCCGAATATGTGTGGCCTTCTGTCGCGCTAATTTTAATTGCAGACGTTTATCTTCTCGCCGGTTTTAATGGCGATTCCTGCTTCCTTCTTTTAACTTTCCTGTGTTCCACCCATGTCCCTCGGTTTTCGTCTTCCGTTGATTCAATGATCGTGTCCTCACTTTCCTGCGGGTACTACTACAATATAAACATTACTACTATTATAATTATTATTTGTCATATTACGCCTGGGAACAAGTTTATTTCCATACACTACATTATTTTTTATATTTGAATCCGTTTGCATTGACAATGCGATACCATACGCGGATTCAAGCGTTTGCGGGTTTCTAGAAAGTAATATAGTTTTTAAGTGTTCTCTGGATCCCAATATAAACGTTTCCAGGCCCACCGCTATATTTCTTTCTATCAACAAATTTCTCAAACCGACATCTTGTTCCTCATTACGAACCTTGCAATTTAAAGCCGTAATTATTTCCATTTCTGTCGTAATATTGGTGAACGGTCGATTGATTTTGTTTAATCAAATTTAATTGATTATACAAGGTCTTCCGATCGCGATGATGGGAAAAATGCCGCACTAGGCAGCTACGGATGGCTTCCCATGTGGGAGGCTCTCCGTAAAGTCGGAGCCTTTCGCTCGCCGTACCTTTGATCTTATTGCGCAATGCAATGAACCAAAAGGAGCGGACATTTGCGGCAACCATTTGCATTATCCCGGCAAATGGATCGACCGAGTTAATGAATGTGTATAATTCCAATGGGTCGCCATGGAATTCGGGGAGGTTTTTTATAATGTCAGGGGTATTTAGCTGACCTAAATTGACCTCCTGGTTTACTGCCATTACGATAGGTTTTTATAATAAAGAGTAAAAAATCAACACTTACAGTTTTGTTACAATAATCAAAATTAATAAGATTGAATGGATATACACTATGTCACGATGAGCACCTACAGTTGTTTGTTTCTTCGTCCTCGTACTTCTGTTTATTTTATTTCGTTATCCCTATGTTCCTTCCTTTTAATATAATTTCTTCTTGATTTCAATTTTAATTTCTGGTAAATAATATTCCTTAAAATTTGTTGTTATATACTGTTCTTTAATTTATCCTTGTTATTCGACACACACCTTTTATTTATTTCAATTTTAATTCCGGTATACACTTTTTATTTGTTTCAATTTTAATTTCGGTATACACTTTTATTTATATCAATTTAACTTTTTATTTCTATAACCAGTTTTGTTTCAGTTTTGTATTTTGATTTTTATAACTGCTTTATTTGAATGTTGATCTCCGACTGGTTAATACTTTACATTCTTAATACCAACCAGTCAACTTATTATCTACATATTAGATTTCGCTGTGCAGCTGCACAGGAAATCGTTATTATAAACAAACTTATTTCATATTATGCCAATTATGCAAAAATGGTAATGTTTATATTGTTTATATAATGTTTAATATTATATTGTTTATATTACCACGTCGACGTAACAATATATATAGTAAATAATATATTATATAATTAATTTCAATTGTTGTTTAAAAGAAAATTATTAAGAAGAATTTTTTTTTCATGTAATCAGATTGCCTAATTTTACCATAAAAATGTGAACGGTTTCATTTGAATACTTTGTGATATTAAGAATTTAATCTAGTCATTTTAAACCCTACGACTTCTTTTTCCATTCGCTTTTGTTTAATTCCCAAATATAATTTTATTCCACCAATAATTAGGATATAAACTCCAATTCCTGCCAAAGAATCTATGACAGAAAGCACTGACAGTCTCTGAGATTCCCAAGTCAATATCTTCGAAAGCCTCTCCTAGAGTCTTGTCATTATTGTGGGGTAAATATTGGATTATATCGGTCAATTGATTACTCCTTTTTGTATTGACAATATGGTTAACTGCCGTTAACAAACTTTTCCTTTCCATTTCAGGTCAGGTATGTTTTTTATTATATTTAAAAATAAAATATATTTTATTTTTTGTATATATGTTTTTGTATATATATGTTTTTTTTTGACTTACAATTTTTATTATTATTACTTTATTTCATAAAACAAAATTTGTTTTTTTTTGTGTCTATATATTTATAAAATAGTTATATTTTATTATTAATATTATTATAGGTATTTTTGTTATTATTATACTCAATATTTTTATTATTATCATTCTCATTATTTTGGTTATTACTCTCAATTCCAGTCCTCTTCTGGTTCGTTGTTCTCAATTTGTTCCGTTTTCGGAATGATTGCGTCCGTTAAAAGGAATTCGTAATATTCATCTACAGCCTCCCAATATTCCTCTGCTGTCATATATATCTTAAATAATGTTATATGGGTATATAACATCGCTATGTAATTCACTATCATGTACTTGATTCTCATTTCACTGACAAACACTTATATTATCACATTTGTTGTTTATATTAAATTCACCATTAAGACAATTTCTATCATTATTCGAGTCGGCCCGTTTAGCTTCATCACGCTTAACATTAACGTTATGATAGTTGATTATTATTTTATTAATTTTATCATTTTCATCATATGTACATTAATTAACTTCATCATACCATTTATTTTGCCGCCTGAAAATAACCTCCAAAAACCATCTTTTCAAGTTTAATTTGCAGCATATGAAAAATCGTATTAATTCGACGGTAATTCGAAAATTTAAAATCGATGGGGAAAATGTATCAAGCTAAACGGAATGTATTTTGATAAAAAAAAAATTATTCTTGCCAATAAACTTGTTTTTTATTATGTATCCAACGGAGTTATCACTTCGTTATGTTCATAAAGATATTCATAATTTGACCAACCATTTTTTATGATATCACGATGTTTAAATGGAGTAAAAAAAAGTAAAATAATTTATATTTAAATCTTACCTTAATCTGGTTTTGTAAGCATGAAATATTGGATAACTACGATGAATGATGAAGTCCAAATTTTATAAATTAAAAAAAAATCAATTTCAGATAATTATTAAGAACACATGCAATTAAAATTATAATTTTTAAACCATAAAACACACAGAATCACAAAATGGCTAAAAAAATGTTTGTTCTTTTATATTTATTTTAAGTGCCCATTCACAAAGGCTTGTAAAATTGGTTGTTTAAAGGTACGTTATAGTGGATTCACATGGAAGCCAAAGCGACGCAGAAGTTACAAAAGGCAAAGCAGAATTTCTGCTTCAATTCACATTGACGGGATGGTGACGCGTTAGTGACGCGATTTGTTTATGTTTTATTTGTGTTGTTTGATTGATGTTGTGTTAAAAATTCTCTGGATAATAATTTAATTTGACTAATAATAACTAATGGTTAGACCATTAATTAATTTATAATTAAATAAATTAAATTAAAATGAGTGCAATTTGTTTTTTTATATTGTTTTAATTTGTTTTTTTTTTACCGCCGAATAAATTTCTTAACCACACAAAATTAATTTTGCATTCAATTATTTTTTTTTTAAGCGACTCGTCGCGAAAGTTGAAAGGTAATCAACTTTGGCTTCGCTTTTTAAAAAAAAATTAATTAATTTTAATAAAAAAATTAAAAACGATAGAAAAGAAAATACAGTTTTTACAATTTTATAGTAAGTTTAAAATATTTCATTAAAATAAAAATTATGTTAAAATAAAATTTGTGTTAAAATAAAATGTAATGAAAATAGAATTTACACATTGTATACATCACCTACCTTTTTAATTTTTTATCGGCATTGAAACATAATTTACAATAATAATGTTTTGAGTTAATGTTTTTTCCATCCTTAAACAAGCTGCCAAAATTCTTACAATACTACGATTTTTGATTTCCCTTTATGTCCATTATCTCCACATTACCAGAGGTAATATCGATTTATGGATCTGTTGCATCCATATTCAAAAGATTATTTAAAAAAAAAATCACCACAAAGTCATTAATTATCGCCACTAATTAATTAGATTGCACTTGCAGACAATTATAATTTGGATGCAAGAAAGTTATACATCGCTTATAATAAAAAAAACGCAAATTTATGGCAGGATCCACGAAAAACACGTGCAAACAAAACACATCAATTATAAAATACCGGAATACCAAATTTTGTTCTTTCATCTATGCGAATGTAAAAATTATATGTACGAAAACGAATCGAACATATAATTCTTATGATAATATTGATTGATAATATACACTATACATACACGACATACACTCAATAGTGTTGGAAAAAAGAAAACAGAAAATATGAAAAAACAAAAAAGAATTAGTGGTATTAGCAAACTTATATTTGTTTTGTATGTAATAAAGATTCTCATTTAGTTATCAGATCTGTCGCTCGCTTATTTTAAATTGATTCGCTGCTGAGGCTCGCTGCTCGAAAATATGTTTCGCCGCTGCGGCTCGCTGCTTAACAAATTAAATAAATGCTCGCTGCGGCGGCTCATAGTCGCTGCTCTTATCTCTGTAGCACGGTACCATAGGAGGATCTGGGAAATTAGTAGTCATATTTCCAAAAGGATAGGATATTCTGAAAGGCACATAATTAACTAATTTATAAAAAAAATGTTGGTTGTGCACCGAGTTATATTTTCCGGAAATGTTCTAAATTTTCTATTTTTTTAATTGCAACCCTGGTTTTTCTTAAAATTTTGTTTTTTTGTATGATTTGAAAATTCAATTAATTCTTAATATTTCATAGAAAAAACTTTAAAATTCGCCCAATTGGTTCAAAAAATATGGCCGATTTTCCATTTGATTTTGTAACGATTTTCTAGTTGGGATTAATATTAATATAAAATATACATATATAGAGGGTGCATTATGTATTATTTAATTTATATATAAAATTAAGTAGTTTTAAGTTGGTTTGTGTATAGGATAAGTTGATTTAATATTTATGTTTCAGGGTAATTATTGTAAATTAGTTGTTAATGTTAAAATTGTGAGTATTGTAAATATGTAAAGAGAAATGTTAATGTTAAAAAGAAATTTCTAGTCATGTAAAAGTAAAAGAAATGGTTAAAGTTTTTTTTGTATGAGGTTCAGTCGGGAATAAGCACTGAAAGAAAAAAGTTGAGTTAAAAAAAACAATTTATAAAATAATTAATAAAAGTTTAAAAAAAAAAAATTAATAATCTAAAAATATAATATATATATATATATATAAAAGAAAAAAATTTAAATAGTGATAAAACTCAACGTATATAATATAATATTTTATATTAATATAAAAAAATAAAACATATGGAAATATTATATGAAAAGCAGCTTCAGTGGAACCAGTGCTGAATCCAGATCAAGAAAAAAAGGAAGAGTGCCGTCATCAAAAGCAGAAGGCCTATAATTTAAGTATATTTTTTTTTGTTTTGTTATAAATAATATTATTAAACGTGAAATATTTAATAAATGTTATATAATGCCGTTGATTGATTATATTCTAGATAAAAGAAGCACAAGAAACGTATTATTTCAAAAAAATAATTTTACGTGCACCAGACAAAAGTTTACTTTTAAGTATTATTATATTCGATACACAGGTTTAATTTTTTCAGCTGGTTTTTAGTATAATAAAGCTCGTCAGAACTAATCAGCTGTATATGAATTTTTTTTTTTGCTGTTGAATTTTTTTTTTTTGCTGTTGAATTTATATGACGATGATATATTTTAAAGATGTGTAAGTGCGTATACACTATTGAATATATAAAAACGAATATAATATAGTCAAGCATATTATTATTGTTGTTTTCTATATGTGTATTGTTTCTGTTTTTGGTGTTTTTTTTTTATTTTTTTTTGTAGTTGTTTATAAATAGATCATCAACATGACTGTCGCCAGCTCACATAATTATATAACAAAAAATCCAGCAACAATTTCACTGTATATATTTGAAATTGTATACCATTCAAAAATTTTTTTTTTATTTTTGATGTTATACTGTGATATACAATATTTGTTGTTTTGGTTTTTTTTTATTTCTCTGTTATTTATTTTAAATTGTTGTTATATGAATTTTATTTTATAAATTTATATGAAATAAAATGCATATACATATATATTTCCTTTTCTTATTATGCGATTGATTGTCGTCGTTGTCATTGTCATTCAATGACTGTTTTTGTCATACCTGACTATATATCGATGACTGTATTTGTAAGCTACAGAAACTTCGGTGTGAGAAGTGTGGGGTAATTAACAATGCATATATGATATTTTGAATATACTTTGAAATACAAAATATAATATATAATATATTTTTTATTGGTACCTTCGTGTATAACACTTCGTTCAATAATGTGTGTGACTGATACATAGATGGCGTCCCTAGAACTAAATCAATATTTTTTTTCGCATTTGGCAACCTTTTTAGGCTTACTGTCAACATCATATGTTAATCAGATCATTTGTTTACAAGTTACAGTGCTATAAGTGACGCTATTTTTGTGTTTTAAAAAAAAATGAATTCAAAGCAATTCCGTGTGCTGATTTATCATTGTTTTTTAATGAAAAAAAATACTGTTCAATGCCAGGAATGGCTTGAAAAACATTACTCGGACTCTGCTCCATCAAAAAGAAGCATTTGTTATTGGTATGCCGAATTCAAACGTGGTCGTACAGACACCGATGACATTCCATCTACTGGAAGGCCAAATGACGCTGTTATTCCGGAAAACGTTGAAAAAACACTGAAAATCATTATGTCCAACCGTAAAGTGAAAGTGAGGGAGATTGCTGACATTCTGAAGATATCAGCAGGCAGTGTACAAACCATAATACACGAACATTTGGGTATGAAAAAGGTGTGTTCCAAATGGGTGCCGCGTTTGCTCACACCGGAGCAAAAACAACAACGAACCGATGATTCAAAGAGCTGTTTGGACATGTTTACGCGCAATAAGTCGGAGTTTTTGCGACGGTACATCACAATGGATGAAACATGGATCCACCATTTCACTCCAGAGTCAAATCGGCAGTCTGCTGAGTGGCATGCAGCCGGCGAAAGCCGCCCAAAGCGACCAAAGACGCAGCAGTTGGCTGGCAAGGTTATGGCGTCTGTATTTTGGGATGCGCATGGAATAATATTCATCGACTATCTCCAGAAGGGGCAGACCATCAACAGCGACTATTATATAGCGTTATTGGAGCGTTTGAAAGTCGAAATCGCAAAGAAACGGCCTCATATGGCGAAGAAAAAAGTGTTGTTCCACCAAGACAATGCACCGTGTCACAAATCAATGAAAACGATGGCAAAATTGAACGAATTGGGCTTTGAATTGCTTCCCCATCCACCGTATTCTCCAGATTTAGCCCCCAGCGACTACTGGCTCTTCGCAGACCTCAAAAGGATGCTCCGTGGTAAGAGATTTGGCTCAAATGATGAAGTAATCGCCGAAACTAACGCCTATTTTGAAGGCAAAGAAAAATCGTTTTACAAAGGCGGTATCGAAAGATTGGAAAAGCGTTGGAATGATTGTATCTCCCTAAAAGGGGACTATCTTGATGAATAAAAACGAATTTTGGCAAAAAAATGTGTTTTAATTAATTAGTCACACACATTATTGAACGAAGTGTTATAAGCACGTATATTTTATATAGGCTGCTTATTTATTATAATTTTTATATATTTTTGAATTTGTTTCATTTTCATTTCATTTCTTGACTGCGATTAAAATTGATTGGTTCTTATTATATCTTATAAATTTATTTCGACGATTATTTCAATATAATTATTATTTTGTTTATTTTAATTATTATTAATAATATTATTATAATCATTCTTTATTTTATTGTTGTTTGATTATATATTATTATAATTTAATATTATAATTGTTTTTTCATTATTATTAATTTATAATCCTTTTTTTCATTATTATTAATAATATTATTATAATAATTATATTTTATTATATATCATTATAATTTAATATTATTATTCTTTTTTCATTATTATTAATTTATAATCCTTTTTTTCATTATTATTAATAATATTATTATAATCATTATATTTTATTGTGTTTTGATTTGGACTATTTTTATTGTTGAAATATAATTTCATATATTAATTATTTTGTTGCTGACTGCATTGCTTTTAGGATTTTGTTTTGGATTTTAGATAAATCTATTTGAAATTTGGAAAATAAATTGGGTTTGGAATTTTGGATTTTTAAAAATGTCGTCAAGAAATAAGAAATGTGTTTTAAAATTATGCGAATCAACTCAGAAACGAAACCCAGAAATGAAATTCACTATATTTCCGCCATATAATACATTGCGTTTTAAAAATTGGTGTGCTGTGACTAATTTAGTGCTCTCCCCTGGAAGACATTATATATGTCATAAGCATTTTAAAAATACGGATTTTTTCAATAATAGAATGTTATTTCATGCATTACCATCTCTTCATTTAGGAAATTATGAAGAAATAAATGGACAAACAGCAATCTCTGGTACTACTTGTCCAAATAATAGCAACAGTATAAACGATACTATATACAATTTTAATGAATATGAAAATATGGGGGATATAACTGGTTGGAGATTACAACAAAATTTAAATGTGAAAAAATATGATGCTGCTACCATAGAAAAGATATTCGAAAGTGTACCTGAAATAGCGTTGCTAAAAACTCCAGAAAAAACAAAACGTGAACTAAATTTACGCATTTTATCGCCGACTCCAGTATTGGAAACAATGACTTGTAGTTCTTGCCATAAAAAAGAAAAGTTAATTACTTATTGGAAAAATAAATACAATCACTTATTAAAAGAATGTAAAAAAAAACCAGTAGTACCGACGCATAAAAAACTAATGTCAAAATATAAGTATTTGAAGAGAACATCTAAATTTGACATTTCTAAATCTATTGATAAATTAAATTATGTGAAAATTATGTGATGATGTAAAGAAATTTTGTAAAATGATTCTCGTTAAAAAAAACAAAACTTCGGTATGGCCTGATGAACAACGCATTTATGCACATTCATTGTATTTTAAATCTTCAAAAATGTATAAATATTTAAGACAGTTAAAGTTTAATTTACCATCGCCCGTCACTTTAATTAAATATCTTCCAATATCAGAGATTTCACCAGGAATATAAAAAAATGTGCTAAATAAATTACAACCGATATTTGCAAATTGTGAACCAAGATATAAACAGGCCGTACTCATATTTGATGAAATTCATATTCGGTCCGATTGGGTATACAATATTAAAAAAGATTTGGTTGAAGGTTTACCAGATGACGGAATTAATAGAAAGATCGGATATGGTACGGAAATATGCACATTCGTTATTCGAGGCTTATTTAATAAATGGACCTATATAATTGGTCACACAGTGTGCAGTGGACCAATTACCGGCAATCGACTAAAGGAAACAATATTACAAATTATAAATGCATGTGCTAATATAAATATAGAAATCACTGCAACCGTATGTGATCAAGGATCGAATAATAGGAAACTCTATAGTCTCCTTGAAGTTACTAAACAGCGTCCCTATTTTTACAATAATTCAAATTTAATAGTATGCTTGTTTGACGTACCCCACCTAATAAAATCCGTTCGGAATACGTTAATTAAATTTGATTTAAAAACTAAGGATGGTATAGTGTCATGGAGAGTAATTAGGGCGTCATATTTAATGGATTGCAAAAAGGCAGTAAGAATGCTTCCAAAATTAAGCATTGAGCACATTGAACCAAATAATTTTCAAAAGATGCGTGTAAAAACAGCTGTTCAGGTATTGAGTTGGTCAGTAGCTTCCGCTATAAGAAGTTACAACAAATTAAACAAGTATGACACTGCAATACAAAATAGAGTTGAGCCGACTGCAAATTTTGTTGAGAAAATCAATAATTTGTTTGATGTATTGAACGTTAGTTATATCGACAAAAAAAATCCCTTTAAAAAAGCGTTGTCAAAAAGCAATGAAAATATTATGAAATATCTAAATGATATGGTGGAATACGTGGGTGATGTAGCAATTTTACCAAACTCAAATAGAAAAAAATCTTGTGTACATGCTTTTGATGGATTGGTACAAACCATAAATGGGATGTTTGCTTTACTTAATAAAATTCAATCAATACCAAATGTGGAGTTTATTCTGACTGCACGATTGCAACAAGACGTTATAGAGAACTTATTTTCGGTTATTCGATCAAAAGGTGGGTACAACCGTTATCCTTCTGTGGCCGAATTCCATAATCACGTAAAGCATTTAGTATCCAATAAAATTATTCACCCGGAGATGATACCCGGTACATCAAATTGTGCTTCTGCTGTTGAAATTGAAGAGGATTCTTTGGAATTAAACAGTGATGAATTAAGTTCACATTTGGAAGAATTTGATGAAGATGATATCACAAATGATTCAGAAACCGAAAATGATTGGAAACAAGAATTAATGTTCCTGGATAAATTTTTTCACTTCATATTTTAAAGAAAATATAAACATTTTAAATTTAAAAGAAACTTTAAAAAAGAAATGCATTTTTATTACTAACCAGAAGTTCCCCCGATATTTTTCTGGTTCTTGTGCTGAACATAAAATAAAAACGCTGGACTTATTTTATTAAGAAAATCCTGCCAGTGGCAATTAGAAGAAGATAAAAACAGCCGGGTATCAAAAAATAAAATAAAAATGTTAAATAAGTGAAAACTCGACGATTCGCACAAACCACGTATTTTGTATTAGGTTTTTAAAAAAATAATAATATTTTACTGCTAACAACCGTGATACAGTCGTGATTAGTATTAGTTTTGTATTAGGGTATTAGTAAAAAATATTGAATAATATGAAATCATAGATAATCATATATAAAATGTGTGTGAAAAAATAATAGCTCTGATTTTCGATTGGGTTTTTTAAGATTTGATCTCAGATTTCTGATTGCCAATCCAACATGAAAAGTTGATCTATTTTTTTATATCTGTGTTAGTAGTATATGAGTATATATGAAAATTAATAACACCTCCACAATATTGAATTACATTTAATTATTTTATTTTATTAATTATTGTTATCATTATTGCTACTATTAAATCCAACACCAACAACAAAATGAAAAAAATATATAACATAAAACAAATTTGAAATCAAAAACAAATTACAAATGAATGCCAACAGATAAAGAAGTATTGTTAAATTGAGGGGTAAATGTTGCTTAAAATTGAGATTTCATAAAATTGATATATATCAAAAAAAGATTGATTTTTTTGCCAATCGAAATCCACATTGTACTAATCCCGACTGTAGCACGGGGGTAAATAATAATAATTAAATATCGGAATTTTTATTTTTTTATTTTACGGGCTAACTATAACCATTTCCGAGCAAATCCCAACGGAGTTTTTGGGAATGGATGGGTTGGGATGAGAAAAAATTACCCGAAATAAAAGTTTTTCCATTTTTCATCAAACCTCCAGATCCAACATTTCTAGTCAATTGGTTAGAAAGTGAACGAGATATCTCCTATAATCCCTTGGATTTGTATGGGAGCTACTGGATGGGATGGGATCAGGGAAAATGTCCGGGAATGTAATATTTTGCATTTGCTACCAAACCCCTGAATCCAAAATTTCAAGCAAATATCTTCAAATCTCATTGAGATATACAAAAAACCAAAAAGTCGGAAAATTCGGAAAATTTGCAAGGGAGGGAGTAAAAGGGAAGGGGTGACGTACCCGATCTTCGAACTTGTCAAACATACCGCCAAAAAAAGCGTATGCTGAAAATTTCAGCCAAATCGGTCCAGTAGTTTCCAAGAAAAAGTGGCGACAACCGAGCGATCGAGCGACATTTTTGCGTCAATTTTTTTGTTGCTTTTTTTTGGATAAAAAGTTCCAATTCGTGGAGAAAAGTGATGAAAAAGGGGGTCAATATTTTTTTCCCCAAAACGAAACTAATAAGCAGCATATATATAAAATATACGTGCTTAATTAATTTAATTATAATATTTATATTTACCTTTAAATTATTGTAATCATTTCAAATATTGAAAACATGAATTAAATTATATTAACAAAATTCATGAATTTATAACAATTCAAATTTTTTTTTATTAAATTTATGGTTCAAAACAAAATTTAATTTTCATTGTTCTATTGCTGCTAATTAATTAATTTATATATTTAATAAAAGGACACTATAATTTATTAATAATGAATTTTTATTTTATAAAAAAAAGCAACTGTAAAAAATTATATTGCTATACGAATTGAAATAAAAAAAAAACTGCATATCTCAAAGAGTTTTGAATATATTTCTGAAATTTTGAAAAAATTGAAATTATTAATTATTAATTATATTATGATTTCCAATTACGGAATGATTGCCTAGTATGCCGGCTTTATGCGATTGATTCTATATTTGGCTTGTATATCAAATCATGCAAGTATTTTGTATTACAATTAATAATTAATAATTATTAATAATAATTATTAATAATTAATAATTAATAATTATTAATAATAATTATTAATAATTAATAATAACAATTATTAATAATTAATACTAATTAATTAATAATTAATAATAATAATAATTAATTAATCAGACAATCAATCGCATAATAAGAAAAGGAAATATATATGTATATGCATTTTATTTCATATAAATTTATAAAATAAAATTCATATAACAACAATTTAAAATAAATAACAGAGAAATAAAAAAAAACCAAAACAACAAATATTGTATATCACAGTATAACATCAAAAATAAAAAAAAAATTTTTGAATGGTATACAATTTCAAATATATACAGTGAAATTGTTGCTGGATTTTTTGTTATATAATTATGTGAGCTGGCGACAGTCATGTTGATGATCTATTTATAAACAACTACAAAAAAAAATAAAAAAAAAACACCAAAAACAGAAACAATACACATATAGAAAACAACAATAATAATATGCTTGACTATATTATATTCGTTTTTATATATTCAATAGTGTATACGCACTTACACATCTTTAAAATATATCATCGTCATATAAATTCAACAGCAAAAAAAAAAAATTCAACAGCAAAAAAAAAAATTCATATACAGCTGATTAGTTCTGACGAGCTTTATTATACTAAAAACCAGCTGAAAAAATTAAACCTGTGTATCGAATATAATAATACTTAAAAGTAAACTTTTGTCTGGTGCACGTAAAATTATTTTTTTGAAATAATACGTTTCTTGTGCTTCTTTTATCTAGAATATAATCAATCAACGATAATGCACATTTTATGTATGTGAGTTGATTTTTAATTTTAACAAGTATAATAGCATATACTGATAACTATATAACAGATATATATATTATAGATAAGGTATGTGTGTTATAATTTCTGTGAAAGAAATTTACGAAACTGTAAAAGTGAACCACCAGGAATGGTACTACATTTTGATTTAATAGAGTACATTTTTTGGAAAATCGGCTAAATTTTTGGAACCAATGATGCGATTTCAAAATTTTCTTCTATGAAAAATCAGAAATTAATTGAATTTTCGAAGTATGACACGAAAATGAAAATTGAAGAAAAACCATGGCAGTAATTTGAATAATTCAAAATTTGGAAAATCGAATTTTCCGGAAAAATTTTGTTCGAAAAATGTTTTCTTATAGAATAATTAATTAAAATAGTACTTAATACTTAATATCTTTACGTTTGGTTCAGCGGGCCAAATTTTAACGTTGCACATATTTTCACGTTATATCCTTTATTCGAGGTGGTAGGGATTTAGTGTTTTTATTAATATTGAAAAATACCACTTTCAAAAAGTAAAAAAAATACATCGCCGATTTATCATACTGTATATTAAATACATGAAACGATTGAAACAATATGCTAAATGCATGAAGCACATCGTGTCCTAAGAAAATATTCTGGTTTTCCAGTATTAGAAAATATGTTCCTCCCGAGTCAAACTCTCCTAGTAACACAAGATGAGGTTGTGTTATAGTTGTATTGTCCTTTATCACTTCTTCTATGCAATTATTACTCTGAAATTTAATTATAAAACATTAAATGAAAAATTTTTTATTTCATTTTAATATCATAAACATATAATAATTTCAATCACCTGTAGGATATTAAGTACACTGAAAAAAAAGAGACTGTAATAATTTAACAAAATTGGTTGATTAAATATATTTAAGCATTAGAATGTTGAATCAACGGTAAAATTGATTATTTTTGGGCATTTAAAATACCGGATTGTTGAAATTTTCGGACTGTAATACAGCCTGAACTGTTAATTGGGTATGTTATGCATTTGTTCCCCGGAGAAGATTGTTGAATACAACAAATTTAACAATTTCGAACGTTAAATGTGATTGTTGATTTTTAAATATCATTTTACTAACTGAGTTGTCAATTTCACAATTTAAACTGTATCAAATGAGAAATATTTAAAACAAAATATAAACTAAAAGAACAATTCAGTAGTAAAAATAATGGTTGAGTCAATTGTTTATTTAATACATACAAAATAAACTAATTAACATGTGAAATAAAATCAACGCAAGTAGATTTTTTTTAGCAATTTCAATAATTAAAATAACATATGTCGGCGTTTACGCTTATATGTATGAAAATTCAATATTAGAATTATATTGAAACTTCTTTTCTTTTTATACAAGTATTTTCATATTTCCGTAACAATCTTAAATATTTTAAACTCGAGAGAACCGTTGTAATGCATCACCCCTATAATTGGTTATATTGTTGCCGTACCCTCGGCGTTGGTATGTTTGATTACGATGATACTGGTCCCGATACTGTCCTTGATATCCGCGCCTAGGTCGTGGATGATAACGGTTACCAGCATATGCTAGGATTTGTTTTTCTTGTTTTTCTGTGGTTGACTCAATGATAAATTTTGCAATTACTTCCCCATGGTTATTAAATGGTGTTGAAGCCAGTACGGCCCTGACCAAGTCTGTTTTTGCGTTATTCCTGCATAATTGAATGGTCTTTTGGATGGTCATTTCATCCGCCTTATTAGATGGTATACCCTCTGTAATTAACGCCCTGCGGTATCGTTCCACAAGATCACTGGCCCTTGTTGTAAACTCTTGAAATGACACATGATCAGATTTCAATGACTGTATTTTGCCCTCCACTATCTTGGAGTTTTCCGGTTTAATCCTTAACCTCAGTTGATGGATCAAACCCTCGACATTAACAGGTGTTTCCACGACTGCCTCACGAGCAGTTCCTTCGAGTTTCGTGATTGCAAATCTCGTTAAAAAGAGTTTTAATGCAGGTGTTGTGGCCAATGAATCCAATAATTCGAGTGAGTCGGCGAATGATTGTAATGCCAATGGATCTCCGGTGTATGATTTATTTACCGTGGAGGATGCAATGCGAAGGAATTCAGTGTTTGTTAAATCCGCCATTATTACAATCGGCGTTGTTGATGGTATTTCAACAATGGACGTAGTGGACGCAGTGGACGCAGTGGACGGTACTTTGGGTTCCCAGAATTTAATGGGTTGTAATAACTCCCGTGGGAGCAAATATGGAGCCTCAAGTAATATGAGTGCCTTCTCTAATTTCTGTTTGCAATAGACCAGTTCCGCGGTCAGGAATGATGTGTTGTCCTGAGCTTCGTCCCAAATCTGAAATACCTCAGTAATGTATGTATTGTATGTTTGAGCAATATCAGTTATTATGGATGCAATTGTTTCGGGATTTTTTGGAATATTCGTTTTTAATACTCGCTTGGCCGCCCTAATGAAATCATTTTTTAAATGGATAAATTTTTCCGTTGGGTATGACATTAAATGGTTATGTGGTCAAATGTGATCGATGATTAATGGATTGAAATAATTAAAAGGAATTAAAAGGATAAGAAATATTGAAAATATTTGTGCATGATTAAAAATTAAAGTGATTAAGGTTGTGGTGCCGCTGGTAGATCACGACGGGCTATACGTGAGTTAACTCGAGTGAGGTTTAATACCTGCTCTTGAATTGCCATTTGGTATCTGCCACGCATGAGTTGGAAGAGCTTTCGCAATATGACCAAAAGTATTATGATAGCAAGTATAGTTACAATACCCATTATGCCCACCTTGATGTCGTGCATGTGTGTTTCGTGATTTTCAATGAAATATTCGTTCAATGAAACGGTATTGCCGACGATGGATGTTTCCGGTTGTGTATTGGGTTTAACATTTTCCACGCGTGTTCGACACATTATGATACAGAAACCCGTGTATGGAATTAATATATGTAGGTATTCTCGATCTTATAACAATTTATCGCGTGTTTTATTGCTTCATGCCACTATTATGGCAACATAATACAGTGTAAACAATTCTATATATGTATGGCATATACCATTCAGTAACAAAAATTTAATCATAAAATATATCAAATTCCAAACGGAAACATTAATAATTATTAATATCATAAATAACTCATATTACCATATACAAATATTATTTTTATTTTCTAAATATTTTACCATATAAATTTAAAATACAGAATTTTGCCATATAAAAAAAAAAACTGCTACCATTGCAGAACTTTTATAAACATTCAAATAAAATATATACACTATTAGTAATATTAGTTATGCTATAGTTATATGGTATATATATATGGTATGCTACATGATGAGAATTTATTCAAATATCCATCATATTTTAATTTTGCTTATTGGCACTTTTGTTTTGAAAATATGGGTATATAAAAATGTAACATAATATATAGAAATATATTATAAAATATAACTTGAAAAGTGTTAAGTTGACAAAATGTGTATATTACATTTATACAATACTAAATAATTTATAATTTATCAACTAATATAATTACTTTATACATTGTAAAGTTTGAATATTTATTTTTCCACATATTTCTAATGATATATAAATACTTGTTTTTAACTGCGATCATGATGATGATGGTATCATTTTCATATATAAATATTGATGAATAGGAATATTTACTTGCACGTTATTTGGAAATCTGTATACAATGTCAGCAATTGTACTGGTGAATTCACATTTGGATTCTGCAATCTAATATTATTTAATGATCACTACACTATACGATCACGTTTAAATTCATAATAACTATATGTATACGTGGATTATTTTAGAAGGAGTCACTTCTGATGCTTAAGTTTTTATGTTTACATTTTTCAAAAATTATGACACTTTATCATTGCACGTATTTCAGTATGACAAGTTTCACCTCTATAATAGTTATTATTTTTTTTTTTTCATATACATATCACTGCACTGTGTAGCACTATAAAATTGCTATATATTTATAACATAAATCGCATTGTAAAATTGATATATATATATTTTAACATAAATTGATTTTTTATATGCGAAATTGTAATCATTTTGAATAAGCAGTTTTGAAAATATCTTATGATAATAAATATTGAGGATTCGGAAATGTTTTTCAACATCAAATGGAACTTTTTGTTTGTTTCTATTTTTATAAAATTTCCGTATAACGGTATAACTATAATGTATATATTTTTTTTTTCTTTTGTTTTATTGTTAAATTAAATTAAACACAATTAACCGTTTTACTGTTAAATCAAAATTGAACACAATTAACTGTTTTAACATTAAATTAAATTAAATTAGACACAATTAACTGTTTTAACTAAATTTAACACTATTAAATATGAAGCCGTCCCATTTGCGGTCTCCATGTAAAGTAATTATTTATATACATTCTAATGTATATATTTATATACGTCCTGTCTCGGTCGCCATGTAATGCATATATTTATATACATGAGAAGTGTGTAGTGTGTATTTAATGAAAACAACCTTATTCTTTGATGGTCAATATACTTCTAATTTATTTCTTATAAACTGAGAGGTATGTAATATATAATAAGCACAATCAGCATATTATATACTACACCGTGCAGTAACTTTTGATTTAATATTGTAATTTTGGGGTAATGCAAATGTAAAAAAATGCATAATATTTGATAAAAATATGTTAAATATGTCTGCAAATATGTCATGAGATTTTATTGTAAAAATGGATACAGAATTCCTGCAAAAGGCGCTTTTTGTTTAACTTTGTGTTCTTGATATCAATGGAAATGGACAATGGAAAAATTATTATAATATAATAATCTATAAAGAGACGTCATCTATAATCTATAAAGAGACGTCATCAAATATTGTATAATCAATGATGGAATTTATAATTATTATATACAATGAATACGATATATATATAGCATTGTTATACTTTAAAAGAATTCATAAAATTAATCATAAAAATAATATTATAATATTATAACTTAAAAATATTAAAATTTAATCTACATTCGGGAATGTTATTTTAACAGGCAGTACGTTATTTTTACATACTGAATACTATAATGTTTGACTAAATGATCTGTAAAATCTATCAATTTAAGTGTTGTGAAATAGTGAAATTATGGCCTGAATTGTTAAATTAACATTCAAGATTGTTATTTATTGAAAAAACAATCACATACCACAGTAAGTTCGTAAAATTAACATTCCCGATTGTTGATTATATCTATATCTGAATATTTTCCATTCGTACAGTTTAAATTTACATCCCAAAATGTTATTTTTACAGACAGTATGTTATTTTTACATACTGAATGTTATAATATTTTAATGAATGTACTGTAAAATATATCAACATGACTGTTGTTAACTATTTATACTATTGTCTGAATTGTTAAATTAACAGTGAAGATTGTTATTTATTGAAAAAAAAATGTATATACTACATTAGATATGTAAAATTAACATTCCGGATTGTTGATTATAGGTAATAGGTATAGATATTCGGTATAATCGACACAGTCTAAATCTAGCTTTGTTAACTGGTGGTTGAAAAACGGTTTTATTAAAAAAAATTTTTATAAAAAATTGATAATTATTAAATGTGAAATTAATGTGATTGGGATGAAAATAAAAAAAAGAAAAACTATTAAACTAATTAAAAATAAAAAGTTTGTACTTGAGCTGCTAAGATCGTGGGAAACTGACAGCGCCATCATTGAAAAAGTAAAAGGTGAGTTGAAAATATTATTACCATTGTTTAAATGTTGATGAACACATAAAAAAATGCCATTAAAAAAATATAGAAAATCTTGTTTGAAAGTGAGGGTGGTGTATATTTTAAAATTACGTGTTAAAATTATAGAATTAAAAATAAAATGTTCGCAAGTTCATGTTTTCAAATATCTATCAATTCCACTAACAATTTATATAAAGGTTATAAATATTGGATCGTGCATCAAATATTAATCTTAAGGCTATTTGCGATATTAATTCCACACACAATTAATGATTTCATATGATTTAATTTAAAACTTTCAAAAATATTAAATTATACCCTTAATGTGAGGTTATGTTGCGTGAATTTTTTTTTATTAATTTCGTTACCAAATTTGCAAAGTAATTCTTTTATTTAAAGCGAACCCCATATGATCGCTAGGTATAATAGGTTAAAAAAATTCTGAAAAATAAATATTGTAATGAGGAATGGGGTAACTGTTTTAATTATTTGCAATGGGGTAATCGATAGTATACAAAGGGTTTGTGGTTATCAAATGCATGATCTTTACATTGACGTTATTTAAATTTATATTAATTTAATTTAAACATATTTAGAATTAAATTGGGATGCCAAAACATTAATTACGACGGATGTAAAATATTTAAACGAACAATTTTTTCTCAACAACAATCTGGGAGCTTTATATATAATTTGACATTTATATATATACATTCATTTATATATACATTTATATATAATTTGAAGCAGTGGAAACATTCGCAGGTAAATGTAATATGATATAATATATTAAATATGAAAATAATCTTTTATAGGCAATTTTGAAAACAACACTTTTAGTGGATGATATAAATTCGAAATTCAAAAATATTAGTTTGTAAATAGATTATAAAACTTTAATCTATTATGTTGTAAGTCTAGTTTACTTATGTTAATCGATTTCCATTTAGTTGTAATTGGCATACATCATGAAGTGCTTTAAATGTTTTCAAAATTTTTTTTTTCCTGATGAATACTTTGAACACTTGAAGAAAATACACAGCCTTCAAACATATGATGTATACAAATGTGTAGAATGTAATCAATTTCTTTCACCTTCTAATATCTTTAGAAGGCATATGAAAAAATGTTTCTTAAAATCCGATGCAACAAAAATTTACCATAAAAAGTATCAATCAAACGATAATGAAAAAACTGAAGTTCATAATTCACGCACAGAAAGTGTTCATCATTTAGACGAAATCATACAACATGCACAAACAAAATCAAATACTAATAGCACTCAGAGAGATACTAAAAATCGTATTTTCAGTAGTTGTGACAATTTAAATAACATAGTCATCGGTCTTAAGAATTTATCGATAGAACTTGCCCTAAGTTTGCATAATCGTCGAAATTTTACTAGAAAAGATGTTCATGACATTCAAGGATTGATATCAAAGGTTGTCAAATTTATGATAGATAGCATATCGCGATCAATGTGTAACATTAAAGATGATGGAAAAATATACATCACAGAAACCTTAAATTTATTTTATAATCAGTTTGAATTTATTGGCTCAGAGTATAAATTAGTAAAGGAATTAGAAAAATTTGATTTGATTCAAAATTCCAAAGAATTTACTATAAATAATGAAATAACGGAAGTTCATAAATTAGGTATTTCCAGCTTTGAATCAAAATTATCAAAAGGAGTTATTTTACCATTGAAGTTCCAATTCAAAAAACAAATTGAAGCGAATGGAATTCTTGATAAACTTCTAGATCACAATCCAAGCAATTCAAATGGGTTATCCAATTTTACACAAGGCATTCTTTGGAAATCAAAAATTTCTAAATACAAAACATCAGATATAGTCGTACCATATTTTATCTATATTGATGACTTCGAAATTAATAATCCTTTAGGGTCACATTGTCCATCTGTAGCCGGAATTTATTATTCATTTCCATCTTCAAGGAATCCTTTGGGGTGTTCTAATATAAATTTAGCATCATTAATAAAGAGTAATGATATGAAAAATTTTGGAAATGACAAATCATTGTATCACTTAATTGAGGATCTGAATCATTTAGCAACAGAAGGGATAGATTTTAATTTCCAAAACAAAAACATTAACATAAAGTTTCTATTAGGATTGGTACTCGGCGATAATTTAGCCCTAAATTGTGTTTTAGACATGCGAAAATCGTTTTCTGCTAACTCCTATTGTCGATTTTGTATTGCACCAAAAAATTTGGCACAAAAGTTAACAGTCGAAAATATAGAATTGATGAGAAATGAGCAAAATTACAAAGAAGCTTTAATAAAAAATGATCCATATACATCAGGAATAGAGAAAGAATCCATCTTAAATAATATTGTTGGCTTTCATGTGTCAACAAATTATGCAGTAGATATTATGCATGATTTGTTTGAAGGGGTCTGTAATTATGATATGTCTATTGTAATTTTACATTTTTTGGAAATAAAAATTTTCAATTTAAAGCAACTAAATAGATGGAAACAAAATTTCAACTATGGTGAAACTGAAATTGGAAATTTATCGCCGGAAATAACGATAGATCATTTGAAAAGGGCAAAATTTAAAATGTCAGCTAGAGAGATGTGGACATTCGTTCACACATTTCCTTTCATTGTTGGTCACGTAATACCTGAAGAAAACATGTATTGCAAATTATTTTGCATTCTTTTGAAAATTATTGACACGCTATTGCTTCCATTGTTTACCGAAGAAAACATTATGTATTTGGAAAATTTAATTAAAAACCACCATGAACTTTACATCATCATAACAAAAAAATCGCTAACTCCAAAGCATCATTTTCTTATCCATTATCCAAATATAATTCGGAATTCTGGTCCGCCAAAATATTTTTCGACTTTTAGATTTGAATCAATCCATCGGAATTTCAAAATTTATGCAAACAATACATCTTCCAGAAAAAATATTCCCATAACTTTGAGTAAAAAGTTCCAATTTCAATTTGCTTTCAAAACGTTGTTAACGCATTGTAATTCCGAAGTAATGCTATCAGATAATTTTCGTATTACTTCTGAATATTACGAAAAGATTAAAGATCAGTTACCTGATGGCAGCACATATGATGTGTATAACAATATTCACTATAACGGTACAGTATACAAAAAAGGATTCTTTGTTACCTCTAGTGATATAGATCTGTTTTTATATGAAATAATTGAAATTTTTGTGTTTGAAAATACTACAGTATTTTTGGTATGCAATGAAAGCTTTACTTGTATTTATGAAGAAAACCTAGTATCATATGTGCTTAAAGTGAAAACTCCATCACTAAAAGTTTTAAATATCAAACATCTAGAAAGTGCCCCTATTCATGTGTATGCATTAAAAGACGGAAGACGTGTTACGCGCGAAAAAAAAATACTTTATATGATTCATACAAATGATATTATTTTATATCTTATTATATATTAAAATTGTAATGTCGAACACCATACGCGTTTCTTGGTTTTGTTCACTCTGTTCAGTGAACCACCTGCTAAAAATATTGATAAATAATTAAGAAAATACAGATTTTAATATTTTTCTTAATTTTTGATGAATAAAATAATATTAAGTGTCCCAAAAAATTTGCAGCGCTGATTATTTATATCATTATATCAGTAAAAAATATAAGAGATAATATTCTTTATATCATATATATAAAGAAATCATATATATAAAGAAACGTCGCATAAAAGAAAAACGAAAACGAAAAAATACATACACCTTTAATCTATATATACTCTTTCTTTTGTGCATTTTTTTAATCGCACTCCCATAGTGTTCACAATTTTAAATGAACCAAAAAATATTGTTGTTATACATAGTTGTTTAATTGTATATGGCAAATACATTTATATTTTCCGAAAATGCGAGGTATACGAATATACAAATAATACAAATACTATTTTAATTTTCGTTCACTATAAATTGTGCACAATATCCCAGCACGCAAGATGATACTTAGATGATTCGCCCATCATATTGCGTGGAAGATAAAGTTTATCGCGGAAGATATCATCTTTTTATAGAATTCGTAACCTCATTCGGGAAGGATTGTGTCCCGAATGCAATACTTCTTGATGAATCCCTTTCGTATTTCGTACGCAATACGAAAGCAATACGCCAAGAAGATTAACAGAAGATATCGTTTAAATATCCTCTTAAAGTACCATCCGCGAATTGCGCGGAAGATGAAAATGCGATATCGCTTAAATATCCTCTTAAAGTACCATCCGCGAATTGCGCGGAAGATGAAAATGCGATATCGCTTAAATATCCTCTTAAAGTACCATCCGCCAATTGCGCGGAAGATGAAAATGCGATATCGCCACAATATTGCCGTGTTGGGAAAATTAAATAAAAAAACGATATATTATAATTCATAAACGATTTTATTTATAAAAAGTTACTTATTAATAAAGTTATTGATACATCTAATTATTAAAGTTTCAAATTAAATTATAAAAATAAATTCATAATAAAAAAAAAAAATTTTGTAAAATAACATAAATGAATAGTTTTAAGCACTTAATTATTATTATTTTTTTTTATATTTTTATATTTTTATTATTTTGATTTTTTTGTCGCTTTTCAATGCGATCTTTCGCGTGTAGAAAATGCTTTTTTAAAATTTCATTTATACTGTTATCACCAACATTTGGAAATTTTTGATGACACATATCTGTTTAAAATAATATAATAAATTATCATTATAGCTTAGCCTAATATTATATTCAATAATAATGAATACTATATAGTACTCCCATCCTTTACTCCAAATATTGAAAAAAATTATCATTTATTTTCTTCACAGCATGAACTGCAATTCAAAACACTTTAAAATAATTTTCTTAAATAAATAATTGTTATAAGACCGTTCTTAACCTTGTAACTGTTTCATATACGCTAATAAACGTTATCAGAAACAGTGAAAAGAGTTAATATCTTATACGACTTATTATATAACTTATTAATAAAGATGCGTACATATTTCGCGGTTAAATGATATTTTTTTCATAAATTAAATAAATATTACAATTTTATTTATTGATATAATAAGATCGTTTTAATATACCTCTAATTAAAGCTATCAAAACGTAATTTCGAACACTTGTCTTCACCTTCGTTCCCGTCCATGTATAATGTGTTGCCAATTCATCGGTGAATATTTTTTTTACCGACGATCTAATAAATGCGGTAACGTCTTCCCCACCTACCCTTAATATTAGTCGTTTCTGTAAATTAACGTAAGTTCAATAATATATTTTAGTTTAATTCTGTATGTTTACTATATAAAATGAATATTTACCAACTGCTTAACCATTTCTTCATCCGATTGAAGATTTTCTTCTAATTTAAGAAATGTTTCCACACTGTTAATTGGAAACCTTGGCAACAAGTTGTTTTCATCACCAATTGTAGATTCTTTTAAAGATTTTAATTGTCTCACTTCATTTCTTAGGGTAATAACCTCTTCAGTTAATTTGCCTACCATTTTTTTGTGTTCATCATTGTTGTTTGTAATTGTTTGCTTCAAGTTCTTCAGTTCAAGTAATACTTGTGAAAGAGATACGTCGGTGTTATTTTGTGTAGCATTCAACGTTATATTTCCCCTATATGATGAACTTTCAATATTTGTTTCATTTTGGGATGAGGGCACAATGTTAACGAGTACGTAGTCGTTTTCCGTTTGATCTAATAACGAACGGCTTGCGTCGCAATGGGGATGCACTTGAGTGGACGTTACTGGTGGACGTTCTACTTAAATAAAATAGAAAATAAATTCGTCGAATATGTAAGCAAAATATATATATTATTATTGTCCATACTTACCAGGATTGATTCTCAAAAATTGGGTATATGGAAACTGTTCATCACAAGCATTTTGAATTTGGCTGAACATTGCCGGGCTATCAACATTGGAATCATTATTCTCCATTTTCCTTTTCTGCTAATGAATATATGGAATAAATAAATAATTTGAGTCTTCATTATCTTTTAAGCAAATAACTTTATTCATTATTTCATTATGTTTAAATATTATTGACGGTCCAAAATGCAATTCATTTGTCGAATAAATGTTAAATTTTTGTGATTCTATTGGTGTAGTAAAGTAAGAACGAAGATCACTTATTATGTCTGCATTAAAGTTAGGTAATCCATTTTCTCTCGTTATTTTATTAATTTTGACAATTTTCTCATCGACCAAGCAAAAATTATCGGGTTTATGTATAGAAAGACAAAAGTGTTCAAAATATACATTTAATATTGAATCGTTAATTGTTTTCCCGAATATAAAACTTTTATCTTTTACTTTAACTTTCGGATTTATACTTTTTTCAACTTGTCGATTATATAGTTGTACAGCTGCATGATTACATTTCTTTATGGATCTTTTTAGCGTTTGCAAGTGGTTCTCGTATTTAAAAGCACTTGTGTTTTCCAAAGATTCATTCATTTTAGCGTCCTCATGAATATGGAGCAAATAATGGAAGTTACATGTGAGAAGAGATAAATTGTACAACGTAGGTATGTCTTCAACGAAACTCCGTAGTAATTTTCTTGCACATTCATTATTAATACTACAATTGTCTTTTTCTAATAATACTCTTACCGCCAATGATAATTTAAGAAAGTTATTAAATCTTTCTGTTGTCAAAATATTTTTCAGTAAATATGGTCCAGTATAAAGAAGGAATTGTCTGAATTCCGATGCTTTCCATCTCTCGAGTTCTACGAGTTCTCTTGGCTTTCTATTGAATTCACGAGGAATATGTGCTTTGAGATTCACTAATTTTTGTGATAACATTTTTATTTTCCATGATGGTAGTGAATAATCTTCTCCTTTTACTTTGATCCATGACATCAAAAGCGTTCTTGTCACGCCTAGACATATTACGTGCATATAATCTAATGCAAATTGTTTAATCATGTCTATGTTAAGACCTTCAAGGGCCGTGCTAATCATTTTATTGTGATGTTCGGGCTGGGTTCGATTTCTGAAACTTTCGTTCGTTCGTTGGACCCTCTCCTCATTAACCGGAAAGACCACACGATTTTTGAAGAAAATACCTTTTTGAGTGCATCTTGTGCACGAATAATAACCTGTATGACCTTTTACACCAAGTACTAATGCTCTGGCAGGCGCATCCATTATAAAACATCGGATTTTTATATTGAAAAATCTTGAAGTGTAAACAAAGCCTTCATTCATTAACTCTTGCAAATCTTGTATTACTTTTGAAAGAAATGCATCCACATCGTTTGGTTTACTATAACCTTCATACACGCCAATTAAAAATACATCCGAAGTTGATACTACGTTGCACAAAATTGGCCATACTTGTTTGTTTGAACTTTTACTCAACGGTAAGCCGTCAATATTGAAATCTAAAACAATCTCTTCAGAATTATATTCGTTCGTGTTCAAAAAATCTGTAAGAACATCTTTCAATCCATAATGAGTATATACACCAGAAGTCATAGGTACAGTTAAGGCATCATTAGGTGTCCTTCTCAATGTCCTTACGTCCTTGGGAACAGGTATGTTTATTTCTCTTAACATTTCCAACAATTCGTTAACAGCTTGATTGCTAATGAAATGATTAATTGACCAACTAGATAGTTTTTCTCTAAAGTTTGTCATATTATCGCCATCAATAGGGTTGTTAGATACAAATTGTTCAACAGTTTCCTCATCTGCGCTTTCATACATGCAACTATTTTCAAGTATCGATTTCATGATATCATGATATCGATTTCATGATCAACACACATTTCATTATTTTGTGTATCTGAAGGAAGAGAAGACGACGAAAGAACATTTGAATTCATTGGAACACCATCATTTGTTTCATTCAAATCTGAATTTACTGATGAATGATTAACCTTAGTTGAAGAATTGTAAATTGTTGCAACAAGTCTGGACGCTTCTCTCTTACTAGCTAACCTAATAGCTTTTGCAGACATGTTTTTTGTATGAATTTAAAAAATCACTAACAAGGGGAAAAATTATTTCTATAAATCCAATCCTATACGACACAAAATATAATTTGTACTTACAAATAATTTATTTTTTTTATGTATGAAATTGATTTTATTTATTAACTTTTAATATTTAATTATTTATTTTATTTTAAAAAAAATTAATATTATATAAAATAAAAATTAATAATTATTTATTTTATTTTAAATAAAATTAAACTTTGGAACACAATATTAAAACACTCGATGTATACCGGAACTTTAAACAAGAATAAACACGTTTCAATTTTCAAAGTGACGCTATCATTTATTTATCTTCCACGCGTATCATCAATATTTCTTCTTGGCGAAAAGAAGAAGATAGTTACATATTTTTATCGTCTTCTTTTTATCGTCAGGAAGAAAAATACGCAATACATATTGTAACGTTATTGCGATCTTTTCATAAAGAAGAAAAAGTAAATATCTATTATTTCTAATTTATCCTCACGGCAACAGTAGAGAAATTTTCAATGATTTGTGTTGCTGAAATATTGCTAAGGCAATAAATGCTATCATTTATTTATCTTCCACGCGTATCATCAATATTTCTTCTCGGCGAAAAGAAGAAGATAGTTACATATTTTTATCGTCTTCTTTTTATCGCCAGGAAGAAAAATACGCAATACATATTGTAACGTTATTGCGATCTTTTCATACAGAAGAAAAAGTAAATATATATTATTTCTAATTTATCCTCACGGCAACAATAGAGAAATTTTCAATGATTTGTGTTGCTGAAATATTGCTAAGGCAATAAATGCTATCATTTATTTATCTTCCACGCGTATCATCAATATTTCTTCTCGGCGAAAAGAAGAAGATAGTTACATATTTTTATCGTCTTCTTTTTATCGCCAGGAAGAAAAATACGCAATACATATTGTAACGTTATTGCGATCTTTTCATACAGAAGAAAAAGTAAATATATATTATTTCTAATTTATCCTCACGGCAACAATAGAGAAATTTTCAATGATTTGTGTTGCTGAAATATTGCTAAGGCAATAAATAGAAGATATCGTCTATTTATCGTGAAGATGATTTATCTTCAATATGTTTGCTGGGATAATACAAATGCTTGTTTCTTTTTTCTTATATATGCTGTATGGTTGTTTGTATGCTTTATTTTTTATCATTCAAATCTCGCATACTCATATACTGCCTGCTGCGGTGTATATAATCATAGAAAATATATAAATATTTTTTTTTGTGTTTTTTTTTTATTTTTCTCATTTCTATATATGGCATATTGGCATATACCCAGCAAACATTTGGAAGATAAATCGGCGATACGATATCGCGGCGATATCGCGGGGAAGATAAAAAAAAAGTTATTTATATCGCCAATTTATCGTTGTTTTAACAGTTGAGCGATATTGTACGGAAGATAAAAATGCGATACGATGGCGATACGCTTTGACGATAAAAAGAAAATACAGAGCCACATTTATCTTCTATTTCTCTTCCAGCCCATAAAATGACGATAATATATTATTATTTATTGCTTGCCTATCTTCTTGATGATAAATCCGCGATAAATATATCGCCTTTTTGTCTTCCTCGCGATAAGTATGTAAATAATTAAGTATAAAATTAAATTATAACAGTTTAAATGGAACAGCGAATGAATAAAGAAGAAATATTAACAATTTTTAATTTTTATAATTTTCAGGATTGAGCTGTCACAGGATTTCACAGCATTGAACTTCCATTGATATTCCCTTAGAATATTCTAATCTATATATCGCATTAGTATCCCCAATTTATCTTCCTGGCGATATCGCATTTGTATCGCCAATTTATCTTCCTCGCGATATCGTCAATTTATCTTTCAGATGTATCGCGGAAGAATCCCATTCTCTATACGTAGGGAGTAACGTACGCGATAAAAATGCGATATCTTTGGCGATAAATTTATCGCCTAGGCGAATCGTCTGCAGTACTACCAGCGATAAGAAATGTTTGTGGGGATACGAATATACAAATAATACAAATACTATTTTAATTTTCGTTCACTATAAATTGTGCACAATATAATACAAATGGACAACCATGCATTGCATACAAACCTCGGCGGGTACAAAACCAAACCTTACAAATGTATTTATTTATTTTTCTTGGATACAACGAAACCCCTATAAATGTGTTTACCATATTTCCTTGGCTGATGCGAATCCCTATAAATGTATGTCCCACCGTTCCACGGGCGCAACCCAAATTTTTCTAAATGTTATTTGTTTTTTACATGGAAGTATAATATATGGAAAAGTAAATCCCGTATTGTACAACTCTGTGGTGTAAATGTTAAAAATGCCAACCTAAAATTCTAACGAAATTTTGGGGTCGTGGGTTCGAATCCTACTGAATGCATAAAATATGTTTTGTGTTTTCGGTTATTTTTCGAATCTGAACTTTTAACACAGAGTTGTATATTCCGCTTGCGGTTGGTCGTACGGCTAATTCCCGACACCGTAAAAGCCACAAATTAAGTAACTAATAACAGAAGGCTGTTGTTGGACGCTAAAACCAGATTGTTGGTTGTATAGCGAAAAATTTATTTTATTTTTTTATTAAATCCCGTATACATATACGAAAATCAATGGGATAAGGATTTTTGTAAAAAATTTGACATTCTGGGTGTTTTCCATTATTTTCTCCGCATATTTTCCAATTTTTTTCCATTGCGACACCCAGAATGTCAAATTCATATTTTTTTTTTAGATTTTTGTATGATTTTGGGGGGGGGATAATCATAATAAAAAAGTGAATTAATTTTTGATAAAAAAAAAATTATTTTAATAAATAAAGGTGAAAAAAATCAGTTTTAATTAAAACTAAATATATTTTTGCATTTTAATTAAAAAAATTAAATTATTAAATGCGTTGTGCAATTATTTACTGTGATATTTTTTACAATAATTAGAATTAAAATTTTTCCATACATTGGTGATCTTATTTTTCTTTTAGTGAATATATTACGAAATGTTTTGTATTGTGATTTACTTAATTAAATGTAAAAATTAATAAAGATTACGATTATGTAGTGATTTTTAATTATGTGTTTTGGAAAGTTTATTAAAAAGTAAATAAAAATATTTTTTTTATACAAAAAAAAAGTTTGTTTTTGATTGTAAAATTTTTTTTTTGATATTTTTTTTTATAAAAATACAGGAGGTCGTTCGTAAATAACCACGGTAAAGTTTTTAAATTTTTCGTGGATAAATACAAATTTTCAAAGTGAATAATAAAAAGTAAATGTAATAAAGAAATAAATAAAATAAAATTGAGTTTTTGAAGTAATGTAATTAAAAAAACCTATTAATTGGTGTTGTTTTTTCAATATTATGACGTCATAATCTTAACATGAAATAATGATTTACATTGCTGTAGCAATTAACTAACACCTTCCTGTGTTAAATATAAACCAACACATTTGAAGCAATTTCACAAGGCCACAAACACTATTTAAAGAATTCTACCGTGTTTCCCCTCCAATTGCTCTTCCATACATTATACTTCCATGGTTTTTTATCAAAATTAAAATCTTTTTATTATTATCCATTCTTATGGGAAATATTTTGGTTGAAGGTTTTATAATATTTTGTGGTTATTTTTCAATATTTTGTTGTTATTGTTGTTGTTGTTATTATTATCAGTTTATTATTATTATTATTATTGTTGTTGTTATTATTGTAGGTATTGTTATTGTTTGTTTTTTTTTTCAATTGTTAAATTAAAAAAAATTGGGTGTCGCTGTAGTATATGATCTATCTATTTATTTTTTTATCTTTTTTTTTTTTATTTTTACTTTCGAATTGTAAATCCATTATACTCTTATCATTGCACCATTTTTGATGGTAAATTATCGTTATGTTTTTTTTTCAGGAAAAATACGTTTTCAAGACGAATTTTCTTCAATAATTTTTTATCATTTCATGTACCATAAGTTTTGATGGTAAATTATTGGTATTATTTTTTAGCATGAAAAATACGTTTTCAAGACGAATTTTTTTCGTGTTTTTTTAGCAATAGATCTGTTATCAGTTTTGATGGTTAATTATGGGTATGATTTTTTATCACAAAAAAACCAATTTTTTAATGATAAAAAATCCAAACAATGATTCACTGTGAAAAACTTATAGTAAATATATTGATGAGAAAATTCATCAAAAAAAAACAATTTTTTAATGCTAAAAAATCCAAACGATGATTTACCATCAAAACTTATAATACATGAAATGATAAAAAATTATTGAAAAAAATTCGTCTTGAAAACGTATTTTTCATGCTAAAAAATAATACCAATAATTTACCATCAAAACTTATGGTACATGAAATGATAAAAAATTATTGAAGAAAATTCGTCTTGAAAACGTATTTTTCCTGAAAAAAAAACATAACGATAATTTACCATCAAAAATGGTGCAATGATAAGAGTATAATGGATTTACAATTCGAAAGTAAAAATAAAAAAAAAAAAGATAAAAAAATAAATAGATAGATCATATACTACAGCGACACCCAATTTTTTTTAATTTAACAATTGAAAAAAAAACAAACAATAACAATACCTACAATAATAACAACAACAATAATAATAATAATAATAAACTGATAATAATAACAACAACAACAATAACAACAAAATATTGAAAAATAACCACAAAATATTATAAAACCTTCAACCAAAATATTTCCCATAAGAATGGATAATAATAAAAAGATTTTAATTTTGATAAAAAACAAATAACATTTAGAAAAATTTGGGTTGCGCCCGTGGAACGGTGGGACATACATTTATAGGGATTCGCATCAGCCGAGGAAATATGGTAAACACATTTATAGGGGTTTCGTTGTATCCAAGAAAAATAAATAAATACATTTGTAAGGTTTGGTTTTGTACCCGCCGAGGTTTGTATGCAATGCATGGCAACGATACAAATGCTTGTTTCTTTTTTCTTATATATGCTGTATGGTTGTTTGTATGCTTTATTTTTTATCATTCAAATCTCGCATACTCATATACTGCCTGCTGCGGTGTATATAATCATAGAAAATATATAAATATTTTTTTTGTGTTTTTTTTTTATTTTTCTCATTTCTATATATGGCATGAATAAAAAATAGATATTATTTACTATATAAAATTATATGCGATATTTTTTCATTCTTTCGCAAATGCTTGTTATGCGTACTTCATTATTTTTCCAAACATTGTTCAATTAAATAATTTCAATTTCAATTTCAATACACATTTAAATAAATTCCGCAACTTTATAATTTGATAATTGTTTGATTCCATATTCTTTAATATAGTTTCCTGTTTTTTTTTCACATTTAATTGTAATATGAATTTTTATGAATGTAATTCAAATGATGGATGCATTATTGAACAGTTTTTAAAAACGCCTTTTTCAAGGCGAATTGTTGAAATAAAAAATATATTGGTTAAACTCGAAAGGCCACAACCGGATTTGCAAAATTTAACGAAACAATGCAAAACTCAAGGCAGAGAAGTCACTCGTCGATTTCCTGTGTCGATTTATCAAAAACATGAATGGATAACTGGTTGCAATAAGTTGAATAAAATTTTTTGTTGGCCATGTTTATTTTTTTTGCCAAATCGTGACACCATTTGGTTGAATCCTGGTTATTCAGATTTAAATCATTTAAGTGCAGCAGTTTTTAATCATGAAAAAACCATGAGTCATTTAACTGCTGTACTAGATATGAAAACTTTTGGTGATGTTCGGATTGATTTAATGTTGGATTCACAACTCAAACATTCCGTAACTACTCATAATGAAAATGTTACAAAAAATCGCTTGGTATTGAGAAGATTAATTGATATGACATGCTTCCTTGGTATGCAAGAATTGTCTTTTAGGGGGCATGATGAGACTGCTGATTCGGTGAATAGAGGAAATTTCATAGAAATGATGAATGTTTTAGCCAAATATGATTCAATTCTGTCGCAACATTTAAATAATGCTGGTCAGTTTCGTGGAACCTCACCAATCATTCAAAATGATTTAATTGAATCCATTGCAAAATTAATAAATCCAAAATATGTGATTTATTGCTAACTCTGTATTACAGAGTTACATATTATTCCAGGTGGTTGTCCCCCCCCCCCCCCACCCCCAAGGTGTTTAGTAGTTTTTTTTGTTCTTTACCAGTTTTTAAAGTGAACAAGTACCCTTGGAGGTCCAGATCCGCCACTGTCGAACACCATCGGTATGTATAATAACTATGCGCATGCAATAAAAAAAATAGCAAACAGAACTGAATTGATGAGCAAATGTTCTTGCGATTTTAATTTTTTTGAATTGATATATAATTATATATAATATAATGAATATTAAAGTTGATTTGTTGTAGATTTATTAAATGAAATTTTCAACGAATCGCACTCACGCGTATGCAATACATAATTCTAATACCATAATCGATTATTTTTTAGTATTATATACGCATGAGTGAAAAAAATATAGTAAACTTATTTTAATTTATATTTAATTATTGCATATCCATAGTTAATTATCGATTGGTCACACATTTTACCATGCATCTAACATGCTTTCAGTGCAACACAACATGTTACGAAATGCGATAAAATAAAAATTTGAAAATAAATTGGTTTATCCATAATTCCCATTAACTACTGGCACTATATTGTGTTCAGATTAAAATAATTAAATTAACTTAATTACATTTTTAAAATTATTTTTTAATAACTTATTCAATAAATTAAAGCAATGTGTTTAAAGTAAATTCAAATATGGTTTTACAAAAACAAAAACTTATTCTATAACTTTTTCGTTAATTTATTTACAGCGTCGCGTAGTACAAAATAATTTCAGCATTTGGCACACACAACACTTTACCTCGCATTTTATGTTGCACTGATCTCATGCCATAACTATATATAACGATATAACCAAAGAAAAGAACAAAACTTTTATTTAAAAAATTCTTTTTATATATTTTTAGATAAGCTTCAGTTGGTATATAAAATACTTTTGAGTTGTTTTTTATTTTAATTTTTTTATATTGAATGAAATTGAACAGTAAAACTGTGTATTTTCTTCCGGTTAAAATTTAAATATATTTCGCCTTTTTGGCAAAAAGATAGTAAATTTAATCATATAACACATTTAGTATTTACTATTTAGATTTAATATGATTGAATCAAAATTAAATTTAGTATCATAATTTCATTAAAATTATTGATCATTGAATATCGATGTAAATTAAGTATAAATACTTATAATTAGTGTTAGTATAAATGTAAATGAAATAAATATTAGAGTAAGAATGAATAATTCGAATAATTTGAGTATTATTGAAAACATGGTACAAAATATGAGTAATACGCAAAACAGTCAAAATCTAGAAAGCATGCAAGATACGCCATCCCATCTTTGTGATATATCAAATGCATATATAACAAACGAAGTTAGTAGCATCATAGTATTTCCTAATACACTTTTGGAAAATAATCAGGATGTAGATTCATTTATGACTGATGCTGGAATAAACACGTTTTCACTACCATTGCACGAAGTAAATTATCAATTATTAGAAAGCAGTGCTTTATCAGATGCTGATGACGAATTAAAATTAACAGAAGCATTAAAAGAAATTGATCCTGTAAATTGGAGTTATATTTTACAAAGATGCAAAGGTATAATTAATAATAATTCAGTAATCATACGGTAATATTAATATAATAAATATTTTCCAGCTGTTAACGTAAAATGCAAGCATCTAACACAAATGGATAGACAGCAAATGGATGCACTTATTCCAACAACAAATTTGGGACGCAATATTGATTTTACTTTTGGTTTAAAAAATTGGATAGAAAGAAATGAAGTGCGAAATAAAACCAATAATAACATAATTGTAAATCCAGACGCCACGAATTCAACATCATCAAATCGACAAGTTTTTGTAAGTATGTTTAATGGACCGACCAAGTGCATAGATTTAATTGAATTTAACAAAACCATAAACATCAAAATACAAAGACCAAGTTCAAATTTTATTTTATTTCTAAATTTCAAAGGTTATAAATAATATCATTAAAGATACTTTTGATCAAATATACGCAGATTATAGAAAAACCAATTTTTTGATACCCAAAAACCGAAATGATTTAGTTAAATCTATAATTGATTATTTTAAACGAAACAAAATTTCAATGAATGTTACCATTTTTAAGGATTTGGCTCGCCAAATTTCAGAAATTT